>JAUMHQ010000066.1:10962718-10976283 GCA_032361165.1 Enteromius paludinosus
ACCTACATCTTGGATTGCATGGGGGTAGGTAAATAAACATCAAATTTTCATTTTTGGGTGAACTATCCCTTTAAGTATTGAATTAGCGCTTGTTTTTTACTTTCACTTTGTGATCGCGCGAACTGTGTATGGACGGTTTCATCGGGCGCACGCACCTGGACCGAAGTAAACTAGTCTGTTGTGTTTGTTTATCGGTCTGGTTACAAACCAGCTACAAACTCAGCTAATGAAGAGTAATGAAGTTGGACTCTCAGGTTATTGTGCTGTGGGATCTGTTTCTCATACATGTATTTACTTGTAGCGACCTGCCACCCTATCAACATTTTCCGAAAGTCTTCGTCGAATAAACATGAGCACGTAATGCACGTAACAATCAAATACACGTATCAAAAATGTATCACTGTATTTTCTGAAGTAAGACTGTCTAAATGCAATTTTCATTTCATCCTGCGTCTAAGATAGCGTTAGAACTGCGGTGAGCGTGATTTCACCAAGTACAACATTCCAATCAACCAATCAGAATTGAGGATTAATTGTTTTGGATATATCTGTTTTAGGCTTATAATCATGGTTAGGTGCTTCGACACCCTTGTTAATCAGCTATCATTTCTCACTGATTTGAGGCATACATTTTGGGTAGGGGTAGGTTTAAGGGTAAGGATTGGGATAAGTTTATATTTTTGGACAGTATTGTTGACCCAGGATCAACAAAAGATGTTGATCCAGGATCACGTCTTACTTGGCAATCCACAATATTAGTAGAATAATATGCTGCAGATTGGCTATAAGTTTGTTTGGATACTCGACTCAGTTTTCTAAAGCATTTTTGAAAAATTGCTTACCCTGCCTTTAATATATTTTTGCTATTAGAACCATGAGCCATTCATGTGAGCTTGCAAACAACATATTGTATTTATAACTATTCATGTACTATTTTTCCTCACACGGTACTAAATGTATTAAATGGCTTTTAATATTTTAGCAAAAGGAGTCAAGGACTCCTTGGAATCAAAACTTTGGAACTTTTGGACTAAAGAACCTAAGAAAACCACATAATGGTCTCAGATCAGTTTAAAAATCCATTTATTTTTGTATTCTTTACAGTCTCAGTTCTTGGTGAATAGAGGACCTCAATAGAGCTGTGTGGAATATGGGGGAGGTATAGAGATGCAGGAGGTCACTTTCAAGTCTAAAATCAAGAAAACCTTTAAATGAATAGCAGCATCTTGTGTTGTTTTTGACTAGTTTTCTGTCTCCCACTGCATATAAAAGACTCATATTTCAGCGTTTCCAGCGGATATTACAGAAAGCAGTCTATTGAAATATTTATCGTTACAGCTGACCTCACATGAAGAGATCCCGTGTTCAAAGAGATTTGTTCCTCACATTATTCCGACACGCTTCGTCACTCTTAGCATTCCCCATGGAATTGCCTGTTTGCTTTTTATTCTGTTCATCAGGAATGAGAAGTATTCTCTTGAAAGAGACAACAAGAAATAAGCTTGCATTTAAACCCTATGAGAAATATCAAGTACTCCAGACCTACTGTACCAAACGCACTTGACTGATAGATTAATTCTATATCAATATTGCACATTCACCACAAGGCAATAGTTGCAAGAAATTCAATTTGCTTAAACTCATGAAGGCAATTATTTATCAGATATCCTGATATTCCGAGTATTTCAGAGCGCCACTGACTTCTTTGGATATCTCTAAACTGTCTACAAAGCATTTTTTCCCCCACACCAGTCATGAATAGAACTGCAATAGCCTTCTGCAGAGAAGTGGCTCTTTTGGAATCATCGCCCGAAGCATTGTCTTTTGACAGCCATTGTCATTCAAATGGATTGTGCACTTCATTTAGTGATACTTTGGCACCTTTGATAGTGAGCTATCAGTTCATTATCATGATAATGCTTCTTTAATACAATTTACTTGACTGATTCATCATCACCTACACCAAAGAATAGGAGTGAGTAATGAGTTTCCAAGACTTTCGCAGTAGTGTATGGGATGAATAGAGTGCAGGGTTAAGCTGAGGTGGAGGTGAGTACCCCTTCATTCTTTGGAGATTTTTTCTTTTAATAAAAATTTTTTTAAATAGATACAGTATCTCAGCATCTGGAGCTATGCGTTTTGCGATATTTAAAAAGGATATAATCATAACCTGCAGAGATGGCATATTGGTTTTAGCTCCTCAAAAGAAAAATGCTATACTTGAACTTGCCATCACACACTATAATCAAACTTGGAAAGTGCATTTTTCAAGTTCAAGAGGTATGTGCAGTCTAGTTTTTACTGATTTATGCCATTTGGATTAAGTTGAAAAATACATTTTAGATAGTTTGGGTAACTATTACAATAAATCTCTTGTATGCTACCAGATTGACTGATTACTTGATTTGTTTGTTAGTTTGCAAATCATTAATTTTAATTCATTATTAATTTAAAATTTTATCTTAATTAAAATTGGTCTGGACATGTTGAGTGATTCTGAATACAAAGATATTTTCCCTAGCAAATTCTTGGATTTAGGAAGGGGTAACTGATCCTTGACCAGCAGTCAATGCTATATACTGTACTGCTATGTAATTTATAAGTTTGCCGCATATCTTGTAAAGAGCTCTGATAGGCAGTAATCTTCATCTGCTTATTGCTTTTGGGATTCTTCCCACCCCCTGCTTCGTCTGTCTGTGCCTGTTTCATGCTGCTTAATTGCTGACCTTTGTATTCCATCTGCCCCTTGTGTGCATCGCATCATGGTGCTGTTTAATGATCTGAGAACAGACACTGGCCTTTCACGCTGATCCAGAGCTGATTCCCACCCGAATCCTAATCTCGGCTGTCGTTAAAGAAACTGGCAAATCATGTATCATCCCTGCTGACAATACTCGCGTATTTCCATTAGTGTTCTAATTCATCGCAACGACAGTTCCTCACACTGTCGCTAGTGTGCTATGTTGTTAACTGGTTAGTGCTCTCGCTGGTGAACCTAGTAAAACTTTCCTAGTGAAGTGCAGTTTTTCCGATGGATGGATGTTACTGATTCCCTCCGTTGCATTTTATCCATCTGTGACGGAAGTGGCAGGTTTCTGATGAAGCGGAGAGTGTGTCTTACGAAAGCCTCTGCTCTGGGCACTGGATTGTTTCGGGCTGACAGTATCCGCACACACACACACACAGTGGCAGTCAATCACACAGGCCTTGAAGCATCGTCTCAGGCTTAATGTGCAGTGAATGCAGTGCCTATTGATTTCCTCTGTTGTCTGTGACTATAAATACCGATTAATAAACAACATTTTTCCAGCCATTGGCAACATCCGGTCCACTGGGACAGAACTCAGACTGAATTTCTGAGGGTTGAGAGAAATGATGGAGACTGAGCTTGAGCTTTTAATCACTTGTAGCAATCAGGACACTGAACATATATATGGTATTCCAGTCCGTCGAAAACCAGACAGGAAGTAGACTGGTGCTGAAGTACAATGTAGGCCTCCAGAATGTTTTGAAGTCAGAACACAGACAGGTAATTAAAGTATTTATAATTGGATATTAAAAGAATTATACATTCTGATTTCAAAAAGTAGTGGCGGTTTTAGGCATGGGCGAACTGGGCAGTCGCCCAGGGCGGCATTTTTTCATGTCACGTGGGGGGCAGCACAAGTACTAATCAGCGCCCCTAAGTGGTTTTCTATTATCTATCATAGCCTACCTGTGACTATGGTGTTTGCATAGCCTAGTTTCAAATCTAGCGCACATGAAAACAAGACCATTCTCACCAGGAAGTAATTCTACACTGTAAGAACATTCATACACTATGCACCCTGCAAATATGAGCTCTCCCAAGTATGGAATTAAACCAGTCTTGCACCACTCTCTGCTCACACGTCAAATGCTCTTTTTTTTTTTTGAAGGCGGAGAACAAATGGCAGAACTCTTAGCCCTTCTGATTGGTCAATTTCAACACATGTTATGGCTTTAGGAACACTGTGTTTGTGTGAGGGTTTTATTTTATTAATAATTAATCCTTTATAAACAACAATACAACACCAATATATATTTGCATTAGGATATAAAAATCAGGTATAAAACATGAAACCTAATGAATAGTCTAGTCAGAATACTGTAATGATCCGGCAGTCAGCACTAGCAGCCAGGTGCATAATGGGTATTTCTTTAGAGTTTACTTATTTTTGTATCATTTAAGCAAGACAGTTGGGTTTTAGTATTAGTAATGGTATGTGTGTTTATGTTCAAGTTGGTTTGGGTGGGTTTGGTTCATTTGCAGCCATTATAAAAAAGTGTAAGTGTTACCATCATGGAGATAGATGTGTAGGGGAGGGACTTGTTGATATTGCCGTGCATATTACAGAAGCAGTTCAGTGTATGATTGAAAGTCTGTAAAGAAGAGGGCCTTATTTTCTTATTGGATACAATACATGTTCAGTCCTACAGTGCATTGATACACAAGTGGCTATAGTATGAATGAGCACATGTGTCGTGGGGGCGCCAAGAGTGGTTTTCGCCCAGGGCGCAATTTCATGTAGAACCACCACTGTCAAAAAGTGTTCCTAGAATTGATCGAAAGTGACAGTAAAGACATTTATAATGTTTCATAAGATTTCTAATTAATATTTAGATTTTTAATTAAATAATTGCAGCCATTGCGAGTCTTAAGAGATTTCAGAAACGTTTAAAAAAACCGTAATGTTGCTGTATTTATGTGTCACACTCATACAGTAGCCCTGCTGTGTTCAGTTTAGTACTTGCATGGTCACGCTATTTTACATAGCCTCTTGGGACATTTTGTTAGATTAGATTTACATTTTTTTCCGCTTGGGGAAAAGTATATCACCTGTGCATTTTTTTTTTCCACTTTTGCAGTTTTCAGCTCGAAATTACATTTGCCCACTTTGTTTCTCTAAGGATTAGCTTATCATGCACAGGTGACGCTCATTCGCCCGTTCACACACTAAAATTAGATTTGTAATATTAACTCTAAATTTACTCTTAGTAAAATTAATTTGCTTCCCTTCCCTGAATCTAGCCTTAAGGATTTCACTGTTGCAGACCGAACATAAAGGCTCTCTGAAATGGTAGCAAGAAGGATTTTTAAGCTTCTGAACCCACACAATATCCTTCTGTACTCCGTCAATGCCAAAAAACAAAACTCTCTCCATTGGAGGGCCCAGCTTTCAGGCTGCCTTAAGCTTCTCTACTTCCACAAGTTTTTCCGACCCTTCTCACTTTTACCACAACTCCTAATCACAGAGAAGATTGTTTCGATTCATCAATGCCATCTACGGCATAGCTGTACTAATGATACTCTGTAACTGCTGGGTAATGCATCTAAGTGAGAAAAGCTTTTTTTGCACTGTCAGCAATTCTCCAAGCTGAATTTGGATGAGACACACGAGGTGGGTGTGTTCTGATGAGAGTACATCAACTAAAGGTTCATTCATATATCCTTTAATGAAAAACAGCGCTTTCATTTTTAAATATAGGTCAGGAACAGATTATTTCAACAGGAAATTTATTTTTGATTTACAGTATTGATTTATAATATCGACAATATTGATATTTTCTCTAGCCTCAAGGATCTACAGTACGCCTCTCATCATGAAATGTTACAGTTCAATTACAGGCCCTTAGTTTGAATTTACCAATGCAGACAGGAATGCAAAACCCAATTTATTTATTTGTTTATTTAGTGTGCAAGACTTGGTCTTCAGCATTTGTAAATCTTAAACCACACTGGCACTAATGCACATTTAATTGTCTTTCTCCAGATTAAATGTTCACAACTGCCAGTGTGTGGCTATGCTGTGGTGAATACTTAATGTAGTAAGAAGGATAAAAATTAAGAACAATTGCTAATTTCTTTGCTACCAATAAAAGTTTTAAGTCATCAACCAGTGTACAGTATTTGCATAAACCTTGCATAAAGCATTTTAAAAGGATTTTTAATGATACTGCTGTTTGCTTGTTTTAATGGCACAATGCATTGACTGGAATAGATGCATAAGAATCTACTATTTTCTATCATCTAGACCCACCGTTATGCAAGAACTGTTTTTATATTTATTCTTTTATTATGACTTTTCTCAAGGTCCTTTTTACACTTACCGATGATTAATAATACAGTATGTTTTCTCGTTAACTAGCGGCTTTAACAGAGGACCAAAGACTGTCACATCTGTAATGGAATGCAAAAGGAGTTTAGCATCAGCAAACAGCTGAAGACGGCGGTAATTGCAGCTTTAGTTTTATCCAAACAAACTAGGCCTGTACAATTAATCCATCTTCTTTCACATGAGTATCTTAAAGTTCATTTAAAACGCACAACCAGAAACAGACTGTGACATCATCAGGCACAAGCCCCTCCCCCTCCACAGAGGTATTTTGAGCAAGGTCAGCATGTGCCTGGTTAAGATATTTTGAGTGATAGGTTGTGCTGACAGATATTGCATTAATAAGGAAGTGCTGGGGCTCCTGGAGACACACTGATTGACAGTATGCTGCCTCCAAGTCTGGCCAAGTTGACCTCTTGCCCACCTAGGAAAAATCAACCTCTCTGTTGTGTGTATGTGCGGGTTTTGGCTGTCGCCAGAGATAAAGAAGTCAGCAGAAGTCATAACAATGCTCCCAACAGAAAGAGCATTTATGTGTAATTGTCTATTAGTTGGATAAAGATTCCAAAATTTGTATTTTCACATCCTTTGAATTCATAAGTTTATATCTAGAATGAAGGAGGCCAATGTACTGCTGCACATGATCCTCTGAACACACCAGATTATTATTTCGCTTTAGCTGATATGTTTGTTATGTTTGGCTGCTTTTGTGGCACTAATGTGATAGGAAAGGGCAGAAAAATAGTTTTTAGCTTAATGATCCTGTATTCAAACAGAATTATAGCTGGGGTAAGCAGTCTTGATATTCAGAAATGTCTGGAACGTGTTAAAGTTTAATGATAATGATTCTCTAAATTGTCCAAACGCAACGTGAGGATGGCACTTTGGTGGTATAAAAGGGAAAAATGAACTCTATAAAGCCTCGTTCTAAATAGTCCTTTTATTTGGTCTTAGCGACAGAAATATTTCAGAAATGAATGATATCAGCAGGGTTGGGTGCAGAGTGCCTCCAATAGATTCATTAAAATAGATTCATTAAAAATCTCTCTCATAAGTCAGTCCTGAGGGGCTTGGCAAGTTGAATCTCAATAAATGGGAAATACTTTAATCAGGGTGGACACAATGAAGTGAAAGAAATCAGAGATTTGGGTTGGACATACAGCCTATTAATTTGAGTTGTATTTATGTACCATGAAACACATAAAAAGATGATTTGACAATTTTATATAATTTTAAATATATATATACAGGGACCTTTTCATTTTTAGGAGTAATTTCCCAAACTATCCGACTGAAAGGAAGATCTATAATATTACCCAAGATGATCAAACGCAGAGTAATACAGTTTGAGCACAGTTCCATTAAAGTAGTTCAGTCAATACTGGGAGATATTCTATACTAATAGAAGAGCATTAGGTTAGTGGTCAGTAAATCTAGTTTAGTCTTTATTTAAACAGGTAGCTATTATGGTAAAGATTTGTTCATTCTCTCCATTTATTTAACAGCATCTGTGCACCAAAAAGAATTAAGCCTTGAATAATGTGCTGCACTTTACAGCAGCATCTTATTACGTACAATCACTCATGCACAAATACCATTATTTGATTTTGTAACTTGTAAAGTTTTTCAACAAACTGCCTATTTCACTGTCATTAATATGCATTAAGTCTTTCATTGTGCCATTAGTAACCCAGCAAAGCACGGGCTTGTGAAGGGCCCTCTTAGATACGGGGCATTTTCAATCCATAATGAAAGTTTTTAATTCATACCTTGTAACCAAATGAGTCTGCAGAACTGGGCAGACATAAAACGCCGAAATGTGATTTCAGTCGTTCATCACCATTGACCCACTCCTGAAAATGTTGCCATGACACAACAGGGATGTTATTGACTCAGCCGGGCTAAAACACATATTTCTTTATGGACCCTTCTTAGCTACGGGGTTCCCGTATTTTTAGAACAATGGATCCATGACTTTTAAAGTCATTTATTTTTTGTTCTTCTATTTCTTACATTTAAAAAAACCCTTTTTTTATTATTGCATTCTAGAAATGTAAATCAATTTTAAAAGTTTTCAGGTTTTCCAAGATTGTAGGGACCCTCAATCTCAGGGGTCAGTCTGCAAACACAAGGGGGTCTGTAAGGGGAACAGCAAATTTTATTAGATACCAAACAAAATGTTGTGGGGGGAAAAAAGAAAGAAAAATTTGAGTTAGATGTAATTCATTTATTTATTCACCCACCAATTTTTCCACAAAAACAGCTCACAATCAATGTTTTTAAAACTTGTTTTTAATGTTATCTTAATTCTATTATTCTATTATTATTATTATTACAATTATATTAATTTCTTTTATATTTCTTTTGTTTCATTTTATTTAGTTGTATCCTATTCATTCTTGTTTTAGTTTTTTTTTGTTCTATATGTACTTTCCGTATATATATATATATATATATATATACTTTGAAAGTTTTTAAATGCTTTATATATTTATTTTCTTATATTTTATATTATATCTAAATATACTTAATATATAAACAAAAAATATTTTCATTAAATATATACATGCATGTGTTTGTATTTATGTATACTTATAAATACAGTATACACAGTACATACAAATATATTATGTAAAGAAAAACTTTTTTTGGATCCAATTAATCATGATTAATCGTTTGACAGCTCTAATGTGTGTGTGTGTGTGTAATAATAATAATAATAATAATAATAATACAAGTTTTATACTGTACATAGCATGGGGTCTCTTTGTCTATTCTTATGCACTAGCGGTCCTTAGTTTGAAGGATTGCTGTAGCTAATAAAGTGCACTGTGGAATGTTCTTGGATGTGTGTAACACATCCAAGAACAGAATAAGTTACATTAGGTGCTGTGTAAGTGTAAGCAGGTAACAGGAGCAGATACAGAGATAGAGTGGAAAAGGGCATTTAAAGAGACTTCAATTAGCAGCGTCAGTTCATGTGCGCAGCCGGCCGTGAAGTCTGAGTCACGGGAGAGAGGGGAAGAAGGAACAGGCAGTGCTGAGGTGATATCTGTTAAAGGGAACGGATGAATGCTGTCTGACATAATGATGTGGAAAATGACAAGCAGCATTTCATATCTCCTGTCAAAAGCTGTGGTAATTGACACGCAGTGCACACAATTCCTCACGGAAGTGACATACTGGTACACCTCACGTCGGCGTCAGGTGATGCAAGGTGCGTGATATGACAAAAGAGCCATTTATTTATGATGCTCATGCCGAAAGATCAGTATGCCGCCCTTGTTCCATTTTCACAGGTACACGGAAATCCCTCGTGGCTTCAGAGAAACTCTCTAGGCCCGCGTTACCGCGCAGAGGAAGGTGATTGATGGTGGTTGTAAATCTCAGCACTCTCCCGTTCTCATCAAACCAACATTGTTAGCTTTCCTCTTCCCTTTCAGATCCGAGGGAAAATCGTGATTCAGTGTGTTGTTCCTTGCACTGTATATGAAATTGCTACCTGTCACTTTCAATGCACACTGATTACTGCAGCAGCGTGGGCCGTGGACGGAGGGTGATTATTTGTCTTTAAAAGCCATTCAGTAGATGTGGCTCTTTTGCGTGGTACGTGTCACTGTTTCAGAGTTAATTACAGATGAGCAGTAATAGCTGCGAGATGCTCAGTGAGTCACGAGCCAGGGATGCAGCGACACACTCTGCACGCTTTATACGAAGGAGGCCTGCACTTCGCCACCCTCAGCCACTTACAGAGGCGAAAATGTCAAACCTCGCTGTTAGCTTGGACTTGGTGAAACGAAAGAGCTTGGAGAAGCACAGCGATCAAATCTTTCGTGTTTGTGTCTTACAGATCCTTCGCTCCACCACCGGCAGAAGGCAGTGGTTTCTGATCTCACTTTCCAGACAGGCATGTCGAGCTTGATGGACTTTGGAACTCCAGATTCTTCACTTGACAAAGGTAAGATCTCCAAATATGCGTAAGCACGATGTTTCAGTGCTTATTTTCCTCAGGTAATTCATCACAACGCCGAAAGGCAAAAAAACAAAACCATTGTCCTTTGGATTCTCAGCTTTTTCCTCAACTGCATATGTGGTTGCGAGGAGAAAAATGCATACGACTAAAGAACTGCACTTCTACAAATTGCGAGAGAGTCATTTTGCAAGAAAACAAAAAAGCTTTGTCTGATTCGTGTAATGTCACTCGCTGCGGGGAGGCGTCATTATGAAGTGTATTGATCAAACTGGGAATTGAACAGAATCTCTAAGTCTTATTCTAGACAACCCATTTTCCACACATAATGACGCCTGTTACTCTCTATTGCCGTTCTCCGGAGTTCTGTCCTCCTAAATCATAATCTTTATGTCTTTATCAAAGCCAACATCACAAAGAAGCCAAACTACCCTCGTAGGATGATAGAGGGTCTTCATTTTAACCAGTACCGGGAATCAATTCGACTTCACTCAGGCTGATGATGAACACTGCATGCTAATGCATTGAAACACCCTTGGCATGTGCTTTATGCTAGCACACACACACACACACACACACACTAATATACATAATCATTTGTATTAGTTTGTGCAGTCTGTTTTTTCCACTCTTACAGTATGTTCATTTCTCTTTTATTTAGTTTTCTTGTTTTGTTCTGCAGTTAATTTCTGTTCTGTGTGTTTCAGTTCTGTTCTTTTAGTTTCTGTTCTGTTCATTTTTAATGTTTTTAACTCTTCTGATTCATTCTGTTCTGCTTGAGTTCAGTTGTATTATTTTATTCAGTTCATTTCTATTATATTTTCATGTATGATCAGCACTGTCCTTTTAGCTTTTTTCTATTTTGTTGTTTTATACTCTTCTAATTTTTAGTTTTTCTGTTCTTTTCTATTCATTTTCTGTTCATGTCTGTTTTCTTTTTTATTTGTTTCTATTTTGTTTTGTTCTGTTCATTTATTGTTCATAACTCCTAGTAGACACGGACCTGTGTTTTGTTTGTAGTGACCCATTTGCTGGTCATGAAAAGGGTTAGTTCACCCTAAAATGAAAATTCTGTCATTAATTACTCATCCTTGTGTCGTTCCAGACCCATAAGACCTTTGTTCATCTTCAGAACACAAATTAAGATATTGTTGATGATATCAGAGAGCCATCTGACCCTCCATAGACAGCAACACACCTGAAATGATCCATTAATAGACATAAGCCACAGGAGAAGAGTAAATTATAAAAGTATTCTCGTAGCATGGCAAAAGTGCGGTGTATCCACTGATGTCACATGGACTGTTTACCGATGTTTTTGCTGTTTCTGGATCTGGGATGATTTCAGTTGTGTTGCTGTCTATGGAGGGACAGAAGGCTCTCTGATAGCATCCAAAAATATCTTAAATTGTGTTCTGAAGATGATCGGAGGTCTTATTGGTTTAAAACGACATGAGGGTGAGTAATTAATGACAAAATGTTCATTTTTGGGTGAACTAACCCTTTAATCAGCCCCTATTTGATCATTTTGAGATAACTGGATGATGGCGCTTCCTGCTGCGCAGCTGTTTTATATTGTTGTGTATTTCTCATTTGACAGTATTTTTACCATCCATATGATAATTTATGTCAGCGCATCACGGTATTTTCTGATGCCAGCATTTTACATTGATGCTGTCACAGGATCATTCTGTTCTATTTTTTCTCTCGTTTTTTTTTTTCTATTCTCTTCCCTTACATTGTTCGTTTCACCCGTCGTGGAAGGCATTATTGATGTTGTGCTTGCTGTCAGTACTTCATTATTCCCAGCCGAGCCTTAAATTGTTTCGAAAGATAACGCTCAGTCTGCCAGGCAACTGTTTCTATGCAGCTGAGAAATAAAAGGAAGCAGGCAGTCACATTAGAGATGCTTTAATGTATTAAATTCAATACTTTCAGCCTCATGTGCCCATACAAGCTCACTTATGTGCAGCACCCCTCGGAAAACAACAGCTCCACAAATACTCTCCAGCTAAGCGTTCCCTACTAAACACGTGTACATTCAATCAACACACAAGACCTCTTGGGCCCATCCTGTCTGATATTAAGGCGGTCACTCATTCATTATACAAATAGCATATGCTTCAAAGTATCACATCGAGTTGTTTGTGTATGAACTGGTCTTTTTTTTTACCAGCAGGCACTCTGAACTCAACACCAGCATACTGGTCTTTAGGAGAGACTGATAAAAGGAGAGATGAGTCAGTGTTAAGACCCTGAGAGCCCTTGAGTCTTTCTGCCTGGCTGTATTTGAGACTGCCACTCGCTGTAGGTTGAAGCTGGTGCACTGTGACAGAGAGTGGGCCCCTATCTGCCGGTGGCTCCATTAGTTTCATGAGAAAGAGGACACTCATCCAGCCATTTGTCTGACAATATGTCCCACAGATTCCTGCTGCAAAGATTTATGGGATGTGGAGGGAGAAAGGTGGTGGACAAAAGTGAGAATAATTTTAGTCCAAGAAAGAGCATGTTTGTGGGGTTTCTAAGGGTCACAGTGACATGACTTAACAAGAAAGTTCAGTCAAAAATGACAGTTCAGTCATCATTTAATCTTTCTCAGGTCATTCCAAATTATAACATCCAAACGATAATTCCAAATTCTTTCTTAAATGAAAGGTAAACATTGAAAGCTCTTTTCTACACTATTAAAGTGAATGGCTCCAAAAATGGGAAAAGCATACATATACACATATGATTGTTTTATCTTGTAGTTCAGGGGTTTCAAACACAGTTTTGATGCAGCCCTAATTAATCTGATCCAGCTAATCAAGGCATTAAGGCTTATTTGAAAACTACATGAAACCCTCCAGGAACTCCAGGAGTTTGACACCCCTCTTGTAGTTCATATACAGTATTAGGTTTGTTAATCATTATTTCTAGCTAATTTTGATTCAATGTTGAGTAAAATATGTTCAGCTTTTACAGAGCATCATGGGCGTTCAATCTCTATACAAAGGAAATGAAAAACTCAGGAAATGACAAAGGAATCTATATTTACTATAGACCCTTTTTTTCTTTTTATACATTATTTTATATTCTATATTTTTTCTAATTAGATTTATCAATTGATTTGTTTGATAATAGACACATTTGAGCTAATTTTATATAACAATGAAAATTATTTAAATATAAATATAAAAATAGCAGAAATGGATCATAGATATAAACCATATTATTCTATTTGATGTTGTACTTTTAATTGTAATATTTAGCTAACTTTAAATAAGTGAATAACACCAAAAATAACCCCAAAAACATGATAATTCATGTAAATTCTAGGGGTATGGACTATTTTCATGGTTCTTATAAATCTTTTTGGTGCTTTATGGACAGCCGTAGTCCCTATTAAAGGGATAGTTCACCCAAAAATGAAAATTAGATGTTTATTTGCTTACCCCCAGGGCATCTAAGATGTAGGTGAC
>JAUMHQ010000066.1:10976383-10990435 GCA_032361165.1 Enteromius paludinosus
TCGTTTGTGTTCTGCTGAGGAAACAAAGTCACCTACATCTTGGATGCCCTGGGGGTAAGCAAATAAACATCTCATTTACATTTTTGGGTGAACTATCCCTTTAACTATTATTATATGATACAGTTAATATGAGTTTGATTAAGTAAATTATGACAGTATTTTCATTGTTGGGTGAACTGTTCCTTTAACATTAAAAGAACAGTGAGTCTGTGTCTCTGTTTCCACCATTAGATGGAGCTGCGGTGCCTCTAAAGAGAGACTCACCTGCCCTCTCACCTGATCAGAAAAGCTGTTTGTCTCCTCCCCCTGTCCTATGAATGCGCCTGTTCAAACCCGGCTGGGAAAAGCAGTGCCATTTCCCTTTTGAACTTTCTGCACGTTTTAGGCCAGGAGGAGTGTGTGTGTTTGTATAACAGAAAGCAAGAGCAGGTAGGAAGGAAACAGAGGGGGTGGGGAACTTGGGGAAAACGCCCAAGAGAAACTCCCAGAACGGGTATACAGGCTCAGAGAGGAAGGCGGCTCAAACTTGTTAATACACCTCCCTAGTAACCTGTCAGGGAGGAGCGCGTAGGCAGTGGAAGGAGTGAACCGTGTACCTGTGTGTGTGTGTGTGAGTGTTTGGGTGGTTTAGTTGAATTTTCTTGCTATGAGAAGAAGCACCGGCGCTGACAGTGGAGCCTGCCGGAGCCGGCACTGTGGGGGGCATGAGATCTGAAAAAGAGGAGGGCAGACCAGGTGAGTGCTTGTGTGTGTACGTGAGTCCAAGATGGAAAACACAGGTGTAACGCTCCCCTGAATTAAATAACCAGCTGACGAGGCATGTAAATCTGTATGTGTGACGATGCACAGAGGCTCTTTAGGTGTACGGCAGGTGTTGGGTGACCTATATCGGTGATTCCCAACCAAAAGCTTCTTTAACCTTTTGATATTCAGTGCCTTTTTGAGGAAATCCAATCAAATGAAAAAGATCACGTTTCATGTTTTTTGTGTTATGGGGCAAACAAGTCTAAAAAGGTTGGGCAATGCTGGCCTATATCCCATACTGCCCTTTAGTACTTTCATGGATGACCAACTTTTAGACTGTTTGATGAGTCAAGCACATACAAGGCATGTAGTTGTCTTTAATGTCATGTAATCTTGAGTAATACTATGATTTAGCATGTGTGACGTGTAGCTCTTACCCAGTAATCAGCTGTAATTACGTTAGTGACACATATGTTGTTTGTGAGATCATCTGAGATATCTGTTTATGTGATTTTTGCGCATTCCTTAATCCGATCAATAATATGTCACAAAAACCTGCTTTGAATATATGAAAATGTATGAGTCTTGAATTTAAAAGAAAAACATAAATTTTAATTCTTTTAAAAGTTGTATTCACCTTTTATTGTAAACGTTCATACATACGTTCATGGTTATTTCACAAGCTTGTTGTTAATCCCTTGCTTCTGCCTGTTGTGACATTTTAAAAGTCTTTACAATCCTCTCTCATTGGTTTACTCGCCAAACAATTAAAGCTGATCCTGAATCAGCCCCCGTTTGTTCGCCTGTGGTGGCTAGTAATAATCCCTGCGTCTTCTCCACACCCCGCTAAATCAACACTGCCAGACTGATCTTTACACTCTTTATTCAAAGTCTAACAACAGACAGAGCAGGAACTTATGGATCATATTTAAGCACCTTGATAGTTGCCATCGGCAAAACAGGAGGAATGTGAATCACGGGTACAGTAGTTTACTTAACGTTACACTGCACATACTGTGAATTCACTCCCTTGAAGATAATTATATAGGTGATTCATGAAGTCAGTTTTCATCTGATGCTGCTCGGCTGTGTGCTCTTGAATGCTTGGTTTATTGTGAACAAACTTCCTGAAACTCTCGTTTGATTCATTGGAATTTAAGTGTTTGATCTCGGTGCTATGACAGTGCAGCTTGCGCCTTTGAAATTGTTTAGGGTAGGGTTGGATTGTTTTTGATTGACTGAATGATTGAATGTTGCTACTGCATTCTTGATTAACCTTGCCTCGGGACACCTCCACCGTTGCTCTTTGAGGTCAGTTAACAAGGACATTGATGCTGGTCTGTTGTTATGAATGGTTTCTAACGTACTGGTATTCTCAATTATTGTCGCTAATGTTTGGTTTTTGTAACTATGGTAGGGCTGGACAACATAGCAAAGAAAGCTGGTGATATGCATATCTGTATTTGTGTGTTATGTAGGGCCTTAAGAAGTGAGATTTTTATTGCGTTTACTGTATTTGCATAACTACCAGATATAAATAGCAGTGTTTATCTATACACTAGCATTCAAATATTGGGGGCTGAAAAAGTGTCTCATTCTCGACATGGATGCAAATACG
Source organism: Enteromius paludinosus (assembly GCA_032361165.1). Taxonomy (NCBI): domain Eukaryota; kingdom Metazoa; phylum Chordata; class Actinopteri; order Cypriniformes; family Cyprinidae; genus Enteromius; species Enteromius paludinosus. The sequence goes on from JAUMHQ010000066.1 coordinate 10,978,746, forward strand.
TAATCATAAATGAAGTAAAAAGGACTATAGTAATATTTAAAATGACTGGTTCTATTTTAATGTTTTAAAATCAACACAGTCCCACAACCACTTTGTACGTATTCGTACGAGGTGGCAAATTCAGTTTGAGTGAGGTCATACGATTTTGTATGATTTGTCTAAACCCCAGTGATGGATAGGTTTAGGGGAGGGGTTAGTTGTAGGTCATTCGTACAAATTCATACAAATCGGCAACTCGTAAAATACGTAGGATTTAGCAAAAATCATATGAAATTGTACGAGTGAGGTCGTACGAATATGTATGAATTAGCCACCTCGTAAAATATGTACGAATTTCAGTGAGATCAGGCTCTTTTTTTTTAAATACAAAGCTTTTCAGCATCACTCCAAACTGAAACTTTTTTAACACTGTAGGTCCTTACCGCCAGGTTTGATCAATTTATGCATCCTTGTTCTAGAAGTCTTTCATTTCTTTCAAAGATCTTTTAAAACTTTGGATGGTAGTGTGATTTTTTTTTTTTTATATATTTTTTGCATGATGATGATGATGCAAATAAATGATTATTTAAATGGGTAAATTGATCTGATTCCCAGAAATTAATGACTAATGACATTTTTAAGTTGAAATCAACTAATGTTAACTATGTGAACTATACTTATGTTGGTTTCACTTTATTTTGATGGTCCCTTTAACGTATTCTGTTGATTATAACTAACATTGCAGCTACATATCTACTAACTCTCAATAGAGTGCTAGCAGAGTATTAGTAGACTGGTAGGGTTAGGGTTAGAATAAGTTGATATGTGCTTGCAAAGTAATTTATAGTCAGTTAAGTGTCTTTTGGGAGACCATCACAATAAAGAGTTAGCAGATATTAATTAGAGAGTAATATTAATACTAATATTCTAATGAGAGTTAGTTGACATGTAGGTGCAAAGCTGCTTATTGTCAACAGATTGTTCAAAAGGGGCCATCAAAGTAAAGTGTTACCCTACTGTTAAGTTTAAAAACTTTAAATCTACTGGCCAAATAAAAAGTGTGTCACAATACATAATCCCCCCATTATTTATGATTTATTTGTTTGTTTTCTATTTACGTTTTAGATATTAAAATTTATATTTGTCTGCATATTACATTTCACCCAGAAGTGCATCTGTGTGTCTGTTTATTTCATTATTTACAAACAGACATACAGGTGCACCTGCTAGTACCGGTGTGTGCGCTCATGGTCTAATGGTATTTTGAGAATATGGTGCCACCGGCACCAACAGGGCTTGGCATGACCTCTGCGGCTCACTGATCTACTCGGTGCCAGTGGTTACGCTCCAAATAGATGAAGATAATGAGTTTGACCCTCCGAGCCCCTGCCGCCAGATGGTTCTGTCAAGCTCTGCCCTTCTCTCCCACCCTAAAGTACAAACTACAAGTTCACACTACAGCTCACGGACAAGTTTCATGCTGCCAAAACCCTGTCTGGAGCACCCACGCTGACAGCTACTACAATATGTTGCATTCCGTCACCCCAGTCAAGTCCACAGGGATTTTGAAGTGAGACACTTGACTTAAGTGTTTGCGTTACGTAACAGAGCAAATGATACGTCCTGGAAAACAAAATAGTGCAGTCGGAGACGACTGTCCAACAGGATTTGCTGCTGTCAAGCCATGACAGAACAAAGTGGTTTTATTCCAGTATCAGAGGGAAGCATATGCTTGAGTAGGAGGAGAACAAAAACAACAAAGTAAGAGTTATGAATATTTGAATTTAAGCCCTTATTACTTCACCGTCGCTGGCGGGCTGTTTCCAAACACGAATCGGGCATGTGAATATGTGCAGGAACATGTAAATGTATATTGCCGGAAAGTTCAAAACAAGCTGTTTATTTGCAGCCAACCCAAAAATGTATTTTATTTAATTTATTAATGAATTTAATCATTTACTGAGAGGCTATTATAAAATCAATATAGTACAGATTATTAGTGATTGTTTTTTTTTTTATTTGTGTGTGTGTTTCTTTTATTATTATTATGAGTGACATGATATTCTCTATTTTTCATAAAAATTATATCACAATGTATTTGTACACATTTCGAATAATATTTATATTTTGAAAAAAGTCTATTATGCTCAATAAGGCTGTTAAAATATATTTATATAGATATAATTACAATTAAATTAAATCTAGTATAAAAGCACCATTACTCCAGCCTTTGGTATCACATGATCCTACAGAAATCATTCTAACATGTTGATTTGGTGTTCAAGAAACCATAATATAAATATGGTTACAAAGACTTAAATGTGATTAATAGTAGTACTAGTAGTAATATTAAGGATTTATGTGTGTGCGTGTTTTAGCCAGGCACTTCTGCTGCCCATCCGCTGGCTTGGCCTAATCTGTCCTTAATGAAAGTGTGAATCAATTACCACTATCTCCAGTTGGCATGGGCTGAACTTGCTTGCAATTTAAACACAGAGCAATTAATTCAGCACAGCTGTTGCCCTCAGATATCCCTACACAGAGGACCAGAATACACACACACCACACACACACACACACACACACACGCAGGTTTCCTCACTCTTTGTCATCATACAAGTAAAATTTTACAAGAATTTTGCACAGATGCCATGCAACACATGCTTTAAATCGTCTCTTGATCTCAAACGTGTGCTATGCCAAAGCCACATTTTCTCAACAAAAGGCACACGAGTCACCCGCAGTATCTCTGCATAGCTTGAGACTTTTAATGCCTTTTCATGCATGTATTTTGTTGCTGGCTCAAGGAGCTTTTATCGTAGTACAGCAGCCCACACCTCCTACTGTACCTTTTAATAATACTTCTATCAAAGCTCTGATTTAGAAAGAAAAAATGTAATTTGACGTGGGTCCTATTTTTGATATAAGCTCTTGTGTAGGTCTTAAAAGAAATGCTGGTGTTGATTTTCTTCGCCTATATGGGGCAGCATATTTGGGTCAGGCTAGGGTTTTATGTGGGGTACGCAAATATTTCATCCGGATTAATAAAACTGTCTTGGAATTATTCATTTCACTTGATGTATTTGTAACTGGCTCATTTAGCATTTTTGGCAGTTGTTCCAAATAGCAATCCAATCCAAATCCAAAATCGAGCTGATATTTAGTGTTTCTGACAGGCTTCTCTTCAGAGACTGTGTTTTGCAGTTATGGCTTGGCTCACTGTTTGCAATTTCATTTACATTTATTCATTTAGCAGATGCTATCATTCAAAACAACTTACAAATGAAGGTAACTAAAGAGACAGAAACTGATGTATGTTTCTGTTTGTTTAAAGTAATAAAAAGTATTTTTTAAAAGAATCACATTTCTAAAAATTGTATTTTTTTGATATCATACAACTTTGATATTACAGTTATACAGTTAATTGGATTATGAGGGCACATGAAAAAATGATGATGTGCATGGATAATTCATGTATTATAAATACATGCAGTATTCCAAAATAAAATAAAAATTTGCCCATTTTGATATTATGTTAACTGCAAGCCCAGCGGAGACACCAACATCCAAAATACAACAAAAGCTGGTCTTTTAAATGCAGCTGTTTCTTAGCATAATGTAAAACGTTATTATAATTAACCTTTCAAAGGCATTTAGTGTTTCTGCATGCAGAGCAGCTCTGTGATTGGCGGGAGGTCAGTGAGGCTGCGTGGCTGGATTCACTGCTATCAAAGCTGGATAAGAGTATCACTCTCTGCCTCTCTCGACCTCTGCTCTCCTCTCAAGCCACAAACGAGAGCCGTGATTTGTGCTTTTGTAATTTGGTTCTCAGCGTAAGAGGCATTAGCAGCATGATCCATCAGATGAAGAGTGGCCCTTATCATCAAGGCACCAACCTCTGAGGTCTCCCGCTGCAGCCCACGGAATCACGTTCTTTGCTTGTGAATTATATCCATAATCATCCAAGTCGAACGGCTCACTAGGAAGCCAGTTATCAGTCTGCAGGGACGCGTACGTGTCAGTAGCTGCCCCGCTTATAGCATTGTGAACTTTGCCGTGAAGAGCATTAATTTTTGCGTACAGCACATTAGTGTGTCTCTATAGATCTACCCTTCGCACCGGGTTTTTGTGTATTTAAACACACATTTAGTTGAAAAACAAAATTGCGTATAAGAAGACTTCAGAGAGTATATCTTATTGTGCTTCTTTATCTCATTAGTTTCTTGTTGTGAGCATAAATCTCACAAAACTGAGCGTGGTTCAAGCTTGAAACAAGGAAAACTGGTTAGAAAATAAGCCTGATTATTCTGAAAAATTGTCTTTTACAATTTTGCTGCAATCTTGTTTTAAAGATATTTACATATTTTACTTTATATTTTAAAAACGTTACATTAGAGCACTTTATAATGAAAGTAACAGTTTCTATTTCAAACTTAAGCTCATATAAAGAAAAATAGTTATGCCACGAGTGATGTGAACTTAACCTGCACTGAGCCCATAATATTCCTTTTAGGAAAATTACATTTTTTCCCCTTTGGTTTAAAGGCATGTAATCTACTCAAAAAGATTTACACTGACTGTAACACAAACCTCCACAAGGACTGCTTCTCATACATGTGTGGGATGCGTATCACACAGCTCCTGTATTTGCTGTGAACTTGTGCTCCCAAAGATAAAATGTAAAAAATAAGTGGCGAAAAAGAAAGAATGTGATGAAACATTCTTTTGCATTGATCATAATATCTGAAAGGAAAAAGCCGAAATCAAAGACAGCCTTAAGAGCGAGATAGAATGTGGAATCGGAATAATCCACGTTAATGATATTCTCTTTTGTCTTTTATCGGTTCACCTTCTCTGACTCACACAGGCCCGGAGAGAGAGGTTTTTTGAACTCTTCACAGCATGCCGCTCGCTCATGTTAATCAATGATTAAAACCACTCCGCGGCTCACAGTGAAATCCCTTGCTGCTTCATGGTGCTGGAGCCTCCCCAAAAAACTCCCAAAATGGACTACCAGAATATAACCTCTTAGATGGTCAAATCAAAAAGCTAGTTTGGGAAAGCATTGTGGGAAAATGGCACAGACAGTGTGCCCATGTCTAGAGGAAATGCTTTGCATTTTTAATAAAATTTGGACTTGCAGTCACAGCAAATCCTTGATTCATGTTTAATCCGTGGTATTAAATGTTTCTGTGGTACATTGTTTATTTAGTAAAACCTTCGTTTTTGACACAAACTGTGGATCCTTTTTATTCAGTAGGCTTTTTGCATGCAAAATGCATTGTGTGAAGAATGGCTCTTTAATATCTGGATCACTCCATGAATCCAGCCGTCCCTTGAGATTTGGAAAGTGTGCCAAAGCCTGGAAACACCTGCAAGCTCTCCATCATTGACCTTATGTGGTCTAATCTGGGTTAGAAGTCTTTTAGGGCCATTGGGACCCTAGAACTTCATATAAAGATGCGCTTAGTTTTTTTAAGAACCTACTCTGTGATTGATTTCTGTGCTACAAATAATGCTTAGTTTTTCCTTCTATGAACTCCTTTTTTTTTAGAGTTGCCTAAGGATCCAGTTACGTTTACAGGTTGTTTGGGAGTTTCATGAAGGTGGTTATACATCAGAACTTGTCTACAGATCCGTTGAAACATGCATTCTGGAGATCAGCCCTTTACAAAATGCTTTATCACAAGACTGCAGAACCGCAGGCCAAAAACTGTCAGATAAAGACAATCTTTTAGTAGGAAATATCGCTGCCGCTGCAATGTTTATATAGCTGGTTACTGTCATCATTTTATGTGGCACCAGACAGCAGCATCAGTGTGATTGAGATTTTACTGACCTATTAAATTATTTTCCTTTTTATGAGAATGGTGGAATCAACCTTAAACAAGTATTTGGTGCTTCGCATCGACCTACTTGATTCTAGTTTGAACAGCAGACTTGATTAAAATGAAATCTTGAAAAAAAAAAAAATTTGGTAGTTTTACAGCTGAAAGTTTTATTGTACTGTCTACTGACTCATCCATAACTACTTTTTGACTTAGACGGCTTAGTTTTTCTTTTGATTTATCATCACACTGAGGCTGCAAAGCAAAGAAGTGTACGGTTGGTTTGGCTCTTGAGATGATAAGTGAGAAGGAGACACGACGCCAGGGAGAATCGATTGAACACTGCATTTTGGGGAATTAGTGGCCTGATTGCTTTTGTGTATATCAGCCTCAGTTCTTACAGCATAAAGACCTAAAAACACTTTCTCCTTTCATGGTGTTGTGATGAGATTTCTCAGGAACCTGCGACTGCAGACTCATCAGCTTCTTCAAACAGAGACTAAACCCAAATTTCAACTTGATCTGACATTAGGCTGGCATTTAGATGGCTGATAATACTTGAAATGGTTATTTATTTTATTACATAAATACTCTTTGAGACATTCTGACAGATCATTTCAGCAGTCTTCCTAAAATTCTTTATCATTCACGTCAATGCTGTGCATCAGTCCGTTACTGCTACTGCTACTTTTATGTCTTGCATCACACAATGACTCGCTTCCTTTTTTATTTCATTAAAAAGCTATTTAGCATCTTAAGCCCCTGCCAAATTACATACTGTTTTTTTGACAAACACTAAGGTTGTGTGTTCATTTAATTGCCATTCGATTCCACATCTCTGAGTTTACGAGAAGAAATCGATATAAAAATTCAGTTTTTAAACGCTGTAAATAAATCACTATCCATGAGACACGAATCCATGTTTTATCCATGAATCCATGATTTATTTTTACAGACATCCATATGAGATATAATAACTGTCCAAATCAGGCTTTAGTTAGTTTTAATATATATATATATATATATATATATATATCTTAAATATCATAGTGAAAAATACCTGTAAGAATCTGTAACTGTCCAAATAGCCAAATATGCCAAATACCCCTAAATTGACATCATAAGGAAGCAAGATCTCGTGAAATATATATTTCAGTAACCAAAGACGATTTTTAATTGTTTTAGTTTCGGTTAACAATAACAACAATGATCAGAGGACATTTAGATAATACACTGGTACTATCAAATATTTCCACTCAAATCAGTGAAATCTTGCACAGTCTGGTTTATTGATTTGTATTGTTTGTTTTGGTTGTAATGTGCCTGTATTTCCTTTTGCAAATGCCGATTCCTTGTCTAACTGTGCTGTTTCCCAGATTGCAGTTATAAACATTGTTTTGTTTTTTATTCTGGCATTTGTCTTTTACGCAACCTTTGACTTCTTTCTGAACCTCTTTTATATCCTCAAGAAGTGCTGTGGACTGCTGATGTGTTTGCATCTTGGGAACACTAAGAATTAATAAAACTGAATTGTTTGTATACTTCAGCATGTCAGAGATGTTGTTAAAAGCATTTTTTTTTTCCATGATTTTTGAGCTTTCGGGGATGGACACTGGTGTGTGTTTGCTGTAGAATGTGTGGTTTGACATGAAGGATTTTTATGATTCATACACATGTAATTTTATGATTCATACTCTTCTCAGCCCAAGAGTTTGGCACAGACCAGCAGAACTGCTGTTATAGAGTGCAGAAGCTACATAGTTCTCATACAAATACTGGTAGTAAGCCAAAGCTCTGTGTTTGTGCTGAGGCTCAGAGAAGGACAACAGCTGGACCCACCTCCCCAAATAAGTCTCCGCTGAGTTAAACAAATGAATAAGTGGCTTTGGTCTCCAACGTGACAACATGAAAGATGACACTAACCAGTAAAAGAAGCTTTCTGTGCCATGTTAAAACCCAGCTGCTTGCCTCTCCCTCGTAGTGGGCACTGACCAATGGGCTGTCCCTGTCTCTGTCTTATCAGCGGTGCTGCAGACGTTCACCTTGTCAGAGGCTTGCTGAAGAAATGCCTCGAGCACCTGGTGCTATCTCTGCTCGCGGCCGGCCCCCTCTCTGTCTCACACGTTAAGAGTGGGATCGCTTCCAAACATCCGCTATCGAATTGCGACACTAGTGGTTTAAGTGATTTAATTGTCAGTTTTATCTGGAAGAGCTTTCATCGAGTGTTCTCATGTCACATTAAGGTGGAGGTGAGGTACCAGCGGTTACTGCACTCACACAGAGTCAGCTGGCACATGCACCCTGCCATTAAATACAACTTACCAAATAATTACAGAAAAACTGCTCTGTTAAGTTACATAAAAATATATACACACTATCAAAATATTTAAGGGCTGCTGATTTTACACATTCGTTTGGTATGATTATGGAAAAAATAACATGTTTGTTTTTTATTATTATTATTATTTATGCCATTAATTCATTTAATTAGTTTTGTATTAGTGCATTTAACGCACCCCATAATTTCATATTTAATATATTAAACTGTTCTGTTAAATTACATAAAAAGATATACACAGTATCAAAATATTTAATGACTGTTGATTTTACATATTAATTTGGTGTGATTAATTATGGAAATAACATGTTTTAAAATTAATTTGATTTAATTATTTATTAATGCATTTAACACATATTAAGCATATAATATTTAAAAATATATTTAATATATATATTAAACCACTTTGTTCAATGACAAAAATATATACACACTATTAAAATATTTAACGGCTGTTTCTTACACATTAATTTGGTGTGATTCATTATGGAAATAATAAAATTGTAAACATTTTTTATTAATTTTGTACGTTTTATTTAAAATGTATTTATGCATTTAACATTTTATTTAATTTTATTAATGCATTTGTAATAATATATATTAATCCATCATCAGAAAGCAGAGGAATAAAACATCTAAAATTTACCTAAAAATTGAAAATTCTGTCATTTAATTACTCAAAACATCTTGTGTTCCAAAGATGAACAAGTTCTTACGGTTTTGGAATGACGTGATGGTGAGTAATTATTGACAAAATGTTCTTTTTTGTTTGAACTCCTACTGTGTGTTTTTTGTTGTGTCTTATGCACACAGGACTGCAACTGCCACTCATAAGCAGAAAGAAAAAAAAACCATACAAAACCATGACATGCCTGGTGGAATGAATTCTACATTACCATGTTGCACTCCAAGCAAAATACCTCATTAATTGTATTGATTGCTCTTGATAAGTGCTGTAGATTCATTTTATCCCAGCCAGGCCTTCATTGTCCAGGCAGCAGCGTGGGGGCATTATAGTTGACAGTTAATTGAATTCTATTACTTGATAAGCTCCCTCGTTTCCCTTGAAAAAGATGGATGTCGCAGCTGTTGCCTGGTAATGCAGAGTATAATTTATTCACTTTACTGAGCGTATATCAGCAGAGGCAAGAGCCCACCTGACTGGCAGCCCGGCTAATTCAGTTTACTTTCACAACTCAATGATGTTCTGGGAATTTCCGCCACATTAGAGGGACAAGACTTGAAATGAAATGTTGACAACAGAGAGTCGCCACATGAGCTTTTGAAAGTCCTTCAGTCAGCTTTGCTCTGCAGTCTCTGTGCAGGGTTGAGATATGGGCTGCTTTTTTTGTTTGTTTGTCATTCAAAGTAAAATAGGCAACACTCTTCCGCTCATTAAAAAAGGCTCTGGAACATTTTTTGGTCCTCTCAGCCTCCCGTCTCTCAATGCCTTAACAGTTTTGCTTGTGTATTTGTTGATATATTGCCAATTACCGCTGTTTTGCTTTAAGTGGGCCTGTGTCCCGCTCTTGTTGCTGTGGTTTCGCCTCTCATTCCTAATGTGTCTGTTCTCCAACTCCCTTGACTCAGTGAAAGAGCCTTGAAAATGGCATAGAAATTGTCTCTCACCCCCTCCAGATCTGAATGCTGCTTTTTTATTATGTGATCTGCTTCTCTGTGATTAAAAAGGGATGAAAGATAGCATTGTTTAAGAGAGTGAGAAATAAAAAAAATTGAAGTATCTTAACAGCCACTCTTTGTTTGTCATAATTATGCTGTTTCCTCTTAGCCTGCTGGCCACATGGGAAAAAAATATGTAGCATCAAAACAGAAGACTTGCTGAGAGCTACTTGTTAGTAAGTGATTTCTTCATCTTTGCCTCTCTGGATTTCTCCCGCAGTGTTGCTGAGGGAGGAGGTGGCTCAGTTGCAGGAGGAGGTGCACCTCCTCAGGCAGATGAAGGACATGTTGAGTAAAGACCTGGAGGATTCGCACGGCGGCTGTTCGGCCGACACGCTCTCCGCCGCCGAGCTCAAAGTGCAGCTGGGGGAGAAGGAGCAGGAGCTGGAACGTGCCAAGGAGGCCTTACAAGGTCTGAACCCCAATCACAAAGCCAATATTGCAGGATTACCAGAGAAATCCCCCCTGTGTGCTGTTCGAGCGCTTTACTCTCCCTAGACACTATTCTGTTCAGTGCTTTGCTACAATCTGTATTTTTAAAAGCACTATATAAATAAAAGTGATTGATTGTTTGATAGACACATCAATACTGCCCAAGTTTACTCAAAGTCATTGTTTCAGTTAAAGAGACGGGTCACCGTGGGCATCCAACTATGTCAAACTAGTCCATAAGTGAGGAACAAGAAGAAAAAGAATTTGCACAACTTTTATTTCCAAAAATTCCGGTTGCACTTTAGTTTGCAGTATGTGTACTTACATAATGTACTTGCAGTGTACTTCCCCAAGAATAGAGGTATAAGATATAAAGGGTAGGGGTGAGGTTTATGGGTGATTATTACCTAGTTATTGCATGTACATGAGGAACAGGACTGTAAAATAAAGCGCTACCAACATTCTCCTAGTCACTATGACATGAATTCGTCTTCAAAGATGGTACAAAGAGCATCATTGCTGCGTCAAGCATTTTCAAAGAAAGAGAGAATGAAAATAGGGCTGGACAATCTGACAGAAATTCATTTTCTAGATCACTATTAATGAACGATTATTCTATTTATGTATTTATTCACTCTCACAGTACAAGGTTTGTACTGTAAATGTGCTATTAAAGGTGGGATTTCCTATCTTCGTGATGTTAAAAAGGATATTTTCACAAAATTATGTAAAAGCAGTTGTATGTTGCTTTCATGCAGTAGCCTGGACAAAGTCATGTGACTGCACATGTATGTTTTTAAGGGGGAAATACAGGGTTATCAATTAGGGCTGCTGTCATGGTTTGTTTTTTAATCGATTTTTTTATTAAAATAATATCCCTTTGCACAATTTTGATGGAGGGGAAAATTCACCATTGGGTCTAGTTTTGAATAGCAATCAGACTTGTTTCCTTTTTTACGGACCTGGCAACCGTGGGAAAGGTATTAACAGGATTAAAAAACTGAAATAACCAATGCAGGAACATGATGTCAGTTAGAGGTTTTGAATTTCGGTTTCGGTTACTTTTCGATTAATTGTCCAGCCCTATTATAAAACGTAATATTTATTTATGAAATCTTATTGTTATTTATAATAACCATTAATGGGTTAGTTCACCCCAAAATGAAAATTCTGTCATTAATTACTCACCCTCATGTCGTTCCTCAGAACACAACTCAAGATATTTTTATTAACCGTTTTATGATGGATTTACTATGTTTCTGGACCTGGATCATTTCAGTTGTGTTACTGTCTATATGGAGCTCCCCGATTTCATCAGAAATGTCTTAAAGGGATAGTTCACCCAAAAATGAAAAATTGATGTTTATTTACCTACCCCCATGCAATCCAAGATGTAGGTGACTTTGTTTCCTCAGCAGAACACAAACGAAGAT
>JAUMHQ010000066.1:10990535-11006864 GCA_032361165.1 Enteromius paludinosus
TCACCTACATCTTGGATTGCATGGGGGTAGGTAAATAAACATCAAATTTTCATTTTTGGGTGAACTATCCCTTTAATCTGGGTTCTGCAGATGAACAAATGGGTTTGGAACGACAGAATTTTCATTTTGGGGTGAACTAACCCTTTATGAAACTAATCAATAATAATGATTCTGAAATGGCATAGTATGTTTTTAAATATATACAGCACAGTATAAAGCTGTATTACTGATGTTGTTTGTCAAGAAAACAGTTTAAAGATGAAAGAAACGCCATCAAAAGAGAACTTTCAAGTATGTGCGAGGCGTATATTTCAGTTGAGAGTATAATAGATGCCTTTTCCACCTGTCACCAGATACTTGAATGTGTGTGTATGTGTGTAGCTTATCTTATCTGCTATCTGTTTATCTGGTGTGTAATGCTCTTTTAGTGTATTTGAGAGACTTGTATAAACAGAGCACATAAGCACTGGAAGAAAGAGTTGGTTTTTTGATCTGTAACGTCATTCGTTCAGAAGTGTGTCTTATCAGTGCGTTCCTGCAGTGTGAGCTGGAGGTGCTTTCAGAATGAAGTGTGAAGGGAGACTTTTTTTGAAATGTGCTTTATGACAGCAGTAAACTCAAGTGCTGCTGACATATAAAAGTGTCATGGCAGCTATTTTGTTTTAGCCATAAAGTGATGATCAATTTGTACGCACTCAAAATTTTGGAGCAATATGTTTCAAATGAATATATATATATATATATATATATGTATATATAATTCTTATTTATTATATTAGTATGATTTCTGAAGGATTGCGGAAATACAATAAGAATAAAGTGTTATAAAATGAATGCAGCTAGCATAATACTCAATAGAGTTATTGATAGTATTCATATTAAAATCATCCCAGACTTTCAGTATAATGACAGTACTGAGCACAGTTTAAGAGATTGTTGAGCTCTTTTGAATCACATGAGATGACACCCTAGACGTCCTTGTAATCTAGATAACCTGTATTTTTCTTAAGAAGAAAGTCTACATTTGCTCTCTATTTAATCTCCTTTTGTTGGTGCTCCCTTAAAAATACGTGTTGTTTAATATTTTGGTATAATGTATTGACATTCTGGTAACACTTCATTATCATCTTCAATATCAATTTCAGCCTTTACAAATGCATTATTAAAATCGCAAGTTGTGTTTTTCATTTCATTTTCATTTACTAGCATTAACAAAGATTAATAAATAGAGTAATAAATGCACGATTCAATGCTTGTTTGCGTTAGTTAATACAATGTTAACAAATGACATCTTTTTGTAAAGTGTTACTGACATTCTATTAATTGTTCAGTGCGTTTTTACATAGATAACTTCAGCCAGTTAAACAGTTTATTCTTTTGTGTCTCGAGGCTAGAGCTACCTTAACAGGACAGGAGCTGTCAATATCTACAGCAAACCATGATGCCATGTTTTAGTCTGTACATGTTTTAGATATCACAGCGTTGATCAAAGTATTTAAAAGGAACCACTTCAAAATTTTAGCTAATGGTTCTTCAACGCTACTAAAATGAGATCTCCTGTACACCCTGCGTTCAGTTCAGACACACTTTACACTAGGTCAACCGTGTTACTTGACACTTAGTCATTTAGTCTGTAATGTAACACCTAAAGTGCCTAAACAGGAGTTGGAAGCAAACTGCCGGTCTATTAAAAATATTCCACACACAGCAAACGACACTGTTTGCGGCTAACTTAACTGGAGTTGGCTCATTTTGGCCCTTGTGGAGTAAAGAGAAGATGGGTTAGAGAGAGAGAAGTGATGGGTGCATGTGTGCTCATGAGTGTCAACGCTCTCCAATGATAGTGGAAAAACGGGTTTGACTGTGGAATGAGGAGCCTTCTTCGGTTTGAGGGGGAAAGAGACAGTTGCCTCAAGTAAAATTAATGATTTACTTTGTACAAGCTGCAAGAGAACAGACCAGAACACTCTTAAATGAAATGTTAATAAAAGATATTGAATTGTTATGAGGTGTTACGCCTCACACTTCCTCTCACATTAAACCCTTGAAACTGAATGCATTCCTGTTTGCTGTTAATTATTTTGTAACAAACAACACAAAGGTTTTTAGTTTTTTTTTTGTGTGTGTGTGGGATGTTTATAGTGGCGCATAGTGCCCCCTGGAGTCTATTTGGAGCAGTGCACTGCACGATTTTCAATTACAATGCAGTTTTATTAATGCTAGTGGTGATAATAATAAAACAAAATACTTAAATCCAACAATAAAAATGGCTATTTCTATGTAAGACTATTTTTTGGACACACACACTTACAGGGGAATCTTGTCAAAAATGATAAAATATAAATGAATATAAAAGGATTTTATATACTTTCTATAAGGGAATAATATTACTGTGTTTATTAATCGAATTGTACATGGTTGTGTGTAGCTATGAAGGGTGATCGAAAGCGATTGAAGGCAGAAAAGGCTGACCTGGTGAACCAGATGCAGCAGCTGTACACGACACTGGAGAGCCGAGAAGAGCAGCTCCGAGACTTCATCAGAAACTATGACCAGCACAGAAAGGTGAAGTGCATTGTCTGTGCATCAAATTCTCCACCGTCACTTCATGTGCATCTTCTGACATAATCTTCAAAAAAATCAAATCTGTCAGTCCAACATCAAACCCACCGTGCTATAATTATTATTTAATCTATAATTATTTTTGAATTTTTCAATCTCTAAACATATAGGTATACATTTCAACAGTATTGATCGTCAGTTTCTTGAGCGTGTATGACTATGTATAACTGACCAACGCTGACTGTGTGCTGTCCCTACAGGAGAGTGAGGATGCGGTAAAGGCTCTGGCTAAAGAGAAGGACCTGCTGGAGAGAGAGAAGTGGGACTTGCGCCGGCAGACCAAAGAGGCCACGGAACAAGCCAGCGTCCTGCGCTCCCAGATAGACATGAAGGAGAACAGAATCAAAGAACTGGAGGCAGAGCTCACTATGGTGAGATAGCATCTCTTTTCATCTGTCTCTCACAGGCGTACACTTTCACTACCCATAATGCCATAAACACTTATACCTCTTATCTAGTCTCAGCTCATTCTCTCATTTATCTTATCATTTGAGGCTCTCAAATTATGTCTCAGCGGCTCGGTCTGCAAATATATCAGACTCTAAATTCATCTGTTAAGATCCATAGATGGTTCGTGAAACCCCAGCTGCATTGCGCAATGTTACATTTTGCTGGATTGGCAGTACGACGTGTAAACAGCCGTATGGACTCGTGCAGTCCTAAAAAAATCCCCATGAAGAGGCACATGGATGTCAACAGTGCAGTAATAGCATCGTTACTCACTTCGTCTGCATAATCTTTTGTGCCCCACCAGTACACACACACACACACACACACACACACACTCAAGCGCACTAATGATTTCACTCCCACTGAGATTTTGAAATTCACTGTTTTTCACCCCGAGCGATCTGAGGGGTTAGATGTTTTATAAGCTTGAACATCTAGACACTGAAAGGTAAAAATATATATTCTTTTTTTTTCCAAACTAACCTGGAATTAATCATAGTTATGGTTTATATATATTGTTAATATTGAATGTAAAATACTATATTGTGAAATACAATTTTCAGATGAAGAAAACGGCTGTGCTGTGTTTATTTTAAGTATTCTTCAATGAATAGAAAATACATTTATTATAAAACAAATTTAAACCTACTGTGATGTCATCCTTTGTAATTAACCCTCTAGGGTCTGAGGGTGTTTTGGGGGCCTTGAGAAGTTTTGACATGCCCTGACGTTTATGCTTTTGTTCAGTTGCTTATAGACCTATACGTTTTAAATATAATAACACTGTAAACCAATAATATGTTAGCATCATTTATGTACATGATTGTGTTTTTGAGAAAGCGTGGTTAATGAAAACATACATTTTTGATTCAATTTAAAAATCATTGTGGTCTCACAATTTTCTACTCAACTTTATACGGTTCTTGTTATTACCCCTGCAATACGGTATGTTTGTGTGTGTGCTGGTTTTGTACCCCAGGCAAAGCAGTCTCTGGCCACCCTCACTAAAGACGTGCCAAAGCGTCACTCTCTGGCGATGCCATCGGAGCCGGTGGTGAACGGCAGTCAGGAGTGGGTGATGCAAGCAGACCTTCCCCTCACTGCAGCAATCAGACAGAGTCAACAGACCCTGTACCATGTGCACCCCGCAGACAGGCAAGGTACAGTCCTACACAAACCACATGCTCTGATACACCAAGTGCCTTCCTTTAGCTCACTCACACACCCATCTCCTGCCACCCCAGCTGCTTTGAGGATCAGCCCCTGTCACTCCCGCCAGCCCTCCATCATCTCCGACGCCTCGGCTGCCGACGGCGACCGCTCATCCACCCCGAGCGACATCAACTCACCCCGCCACAGGACTCACTCCCTCTGCAATGTAAGAGCTGCCTGGCACCCCCGACCAAGTAATCAGCCTTCCCAACTTGTTTTTATCTCCACCTTCACTCTTCTCAAATTTTCAGTCCCTGCGCTGCTCATCAGCATGGCTTCAGGGGCCCGTTTTGTTTTGATGCTAGTTAATGCAGATAAATCAAAAGAGAGAATTTGTACCTGTGAGATTTAGCTGTGCTTTACAAGCCTGAACCGAGTACGCTTTGCACATTTGGCATGTAGAAGCCAATGTTAATTAAGTATGAAATATTAATTTATATACTATTAAATATACTTAAATACGTAAATAAGTTTATGCAGCTCTTATCTTAGCTGCAGCTTAGAAAATCATGATATAAATATTAGTACATGATATAATGACAAAAGCTAATTAGATTCAATGATCTTTACTAAGCTGCAGCTAAAGTGCTCCGGCAGATCGTCTAAATGGATTCAAAAACAGTCAAATTTGCCTATTTTATTTTCAAAAACAGTGAAATGTTCCTTTAATACAATGACCTATATCATGAGGCATAAAGGGCTTTGCTATACTATGAATAAAGCTATATATTATATATATATATTGGACATAACTTACAGTGGATTGGTCAGTTATCAAGGACACACTATCCATTTCTAACCTGGTCGGTTAGAAAGACTAAATCTCACAATAGTATTATAATGTGCTGCCAAACCAAAAATGTGATGTATATAGCATGTTGTTGAATGATTGTAAGTGTAAAATATCATAATCCAGGATAATAGAGTGCGAATAAACCAAATTTGGAGTGGGTGGACCCCTGAAGCGGTGCTGATGAGGGAGAGCAGATATTCCCGAGATTCCTGAAGAAACCAGATGACTGACCTGCCCCCATATGTCCACCATTACTTTTCTATTCTCTCTTCTCCTTTCTCTCTCGCTGTCTCTGTTTCTGCCTTTTCTTGTTCTTGCTTCAGTCCATGGAGGACCTCGAGGACCAGAAGCGTAAGAAGAAGAAGGAGAAGATGAGTCTCGGCTCACTTTCTCGAGTGTTTGCCCGGGGAAAATCGCAACGCAAGTCCTTGGATCCGGGCCTGTTTGATGGTACTTCCACCCCTGATTACTATATAGAGGAGGATGCTGACTGGTGATAGTGCTATTGTGTGAGCGTTTAGATGTGTGTGTGCGGAACGTACGCCTGGATTTGTATGAGTTAACGTATGCGTGTGTGCGAGCGTGCGTAAGCGTTTGTGTGTGCCTTCAAATGTATCCCCCATGAAAAATACAGGAAAGAGGAAGAACTGCTGCCTCCTAGAAATGTACATAACGACACTTCAAAACATCTATGTAAATGGAATATATATTTATATATGTATGCATATGTACATATGTTTACATTCATATAAATATATACATGGGATCATTTGCGTGTGAATATGTTTATGCTGTTATTATGCTTTATTTGTGGTAATATATGTCTCTTTTTTTATAAACTGGAAACTTGAATTACTGCTGAGCATTTGTAAATAGGAACTCTTGTGCACCTTGTGTTTGCTGATGTCTTCATGTGGAATGCTTCTTTTTCATGACTGCTACTACCATGAACCCAGAGCTCCAGGCTGTCTTCATACACCATAGCATGAGGTCCATCTGAAATATTTAAACGTGCACTCAGTCATTTTGCCCTAATCAAAACAAAGAGATGAGAGAAAAATGTTAACATGATCACATGAGATGTGAGCCTTATAACAGCTATTTAATTGTACATGGAGCAGGTCACTTCTATTTAGGTAATCTATACCTATTATCACTAAACTTCACACTATTCTGACTGAAAATGACATTTCTACATAAACTGTAAACTATGTGTGTGATGCTGCTTCCACGCCAGTTGAGGGCGGGCAATGCAACATTAACAAAAAATTACTGAGTGCACTTTTAACGTTACGATCTACTCGGCTACATCCAGATACAATGGGGTTTTTTTTCTAAATGTTTGCCTTAGCTGTTCACCTCAGTAATCGAATCACTGAAACACATCTGCATAAATGTGGGGTCACATTTGCGAAATTCTACGAGATGTCGCAGGCAAAAAGAGTCACTGTCAAGTGGCACTTCTGGTCAACGTGTTCAATTTGCTAAACTCCTATTAAAATAAATTGATCTTCCACAAGATCAATAGTAAATGTGACCCCACCTTAGCAGGTGAATTCTGTGCATTTACCTCAGAGTTACATTCAGACAGATGCCAAACCAGGATAAGGATCATATGAAAGCAAATGTTTTATTATGTATTATGTCTTCTTGCAAGGCCGCACCAAGGATCTTTTTAATCTTGACAAATGTGAATCGAAAACCTCCCTAAATCTTTGTCTAAAATGAAAATTTGGTTCAATTATGAAGACAGAGTAATTCAGTTATAATTGGACTGGAGATAAAGTATGTCTCAGTCAGGCCTTGTCCGAGTTATTTTTGCATGGACCAATGTGACTGCCCCTTTTTTGCTAAAAGATATGTAGCATTATTTATTCGACTGTTTCCATTTTAAAAAACACATATTTTATAGGCTAACCTGTAAGGAATAATGCTAGATTTTGAAGTGATACCAGGGAAGCTTGTTTCCACACAATGTAGATGATTTACACACAAATCTGGACTATACTTTAACCGGGTGCTGACCTTACATCAGTTAAGTGCCAAAGGTTTATAGTGCAGCTGGCAGTACATAAACAAATACATAGGAATATATTTTCCTGCTTTTCTCAAGTGTGCAAAAAGAATGTCTGTAAGAACTCATAACACATCCTGCTTCCATAACATTATTTTCCATTAATGTTAAACTGACTCTTGTCTCGCTGACATATCACATATTTCTTTCTGTTTCAAGCTTTCCTTTGCATCTTGGTGGCACTGATTTATTTTTATTTTTTTATTTTTATTTTTTTCATCTCTTAAATTAAACTGAACTTCATTCCTCATGTCATTTTAATGAGTTTATGTTGTAAGGTTTGTAAAGTAGATTATGTCAGATATAAGATTAAGTCTATTAAAGAACTTTATTTAAAGATTAGAAAAGAGGTCATTTCAATGAAACGAGACTATCTTTGACTTGATGAGGAGGGTTTTAACATTCTGGAGATTTAAGGAGAAAAAAATCAATTAAAATAAAACTTATTTTAAAATAAAAACACATAACCCAACATTCATGTGCCTTTCTTCTTGACCCTGTGTGTGTGTGTTTGTGTGCGAGTTGTCATGTAATGGTTTCCTTTTAACCCTCTTGTTCAGGGGTTGCCGTGGTTTGGGGTGACCCCACTCTATTCTTCATTTGTAATTACCCGCCATCTGTGTTAACACGTGTCCTAACATTGTCTGACCTCAGTGGATGAGAATGCCCCAAACTCACTACATTCATAACTCATATGAATATGTCAACTGGAACAAGTCTGTCATGCGCACCCTTATCCAAAACATGAGCACGGTCATGTGCACCTCTACCCGAAACATCATCTCATGACCAACTGAGTTCATTTAGTTTAAGGGTCTATTTAAAAATGCTACACATTTAGTGAGTGATATACATTTAAATATCATTGGTACATTACGTAGGCCTTCTTGATGAGGGTTTTCTATTTACAGCCTCGTGAAGGACGCTGGAGAGGTTTGCAACAGTAAATTCAGAGCGATTGGGTTTTTCCTTCTCATTACTTCAAAGTGAAACAGATTGCGATCTCCATTAAAATCCACTTTTCCATAAAGCCAGCGGATGCTCTCAGATGTCTCAAACAAGGTCAAGGCTCTGTCTTTGCTGAGACGAGTACCTATTTCCTCTAAAGGTTGGAAATAGGTGTCTTCTGCCCCGATGCCCATCGGATAATGAGTTTTATAGGGGTAATTTTTTCAGCTAATTAAAATCTGATGAAGCCTAAAGAGAAGTATGATTCAGTCTGAACCCTCGGGGTGACTTCAATCTTGATTTATACCCATCAGGACACATTTTAGCATTAGGTGGGCTATATTAGACACCAAATAATCTAAACAATTAGCTATACATCTAATTCATACAGATGCTACTGAAAGTCAAGCATCTTGAGAATGACTCACTGCAACAGCACCAGCATAGAGTTTATAGGGCGCCACCTGCTGGTATAAATATGAACTGCATGTGTGGGTTATGCGAATTTCATCAAATTCAGTGACTGGTGCGGTGGTTTAATTGAATGTGTTAAATAGATTAAATTACAATATATTATAGGGAACGTCTATAATAATATGTATGATGTTAGGCTAGTAAATTTCACTAATAATTACAAAGAAATTACAGTATTATAAAACATGCTACAAATCATTTTTACTTCAAACTTGTTTTACAGTGTAGTCAATGCACTATGTATCACTACAAGTACTGTTAAAGCAAACAATGCTGTAAAATGTTCTATTTAGTAGAGTATCATTAAAGTAAGCAAATTCAGCGATAGCTTCAAAGGAGGTCAAGGGTTTTTGTCGTGAAAGTCTGAGGTAGTACATTTGGAAGTGTTTTTGCTTCAGAGGGTTAAATGAAAATAGATAAGGCCTGTCGATGTTGACCACATCCGCTGGTTCTTGCTTGAAAGCAATGATTCATTTAAGAAGTATTTTAAGAGCAGAAAATACTGAAATGAAACAGGAGTATATGGAGGTGGGTGCTTTTCCTGGCAGCAATAAACAAGCTTTCATGTGCAGAATGGATAAGTCAATTTTGTTTTGCTCTCAACCCCTCTGAACCCCTTAAACTCGCCCCTCCCCCTCCTATTCCTGCCCCTCCTGACCAATCCAGACTCAGACAGCCTCTCCAGCCAGAACCATCCCAGCCTATCAGATGGCGAGGAGCAGTTGGAGCGGCTACAGCAGGCGGAGCTTACACGCAGCAAGCCCATGTCTCTGTGGAAGGCGGTCACTGTGCAGGCCTGGCTGGAGGTTGTCATGGCAATGCCCATGTACATGCGCGCCTGTTCAGAGAATGTCAAGAGTGGAAAGGTAAATGCTTTTAAAAATTTTTTTTTTTGGCCTATTCTTACTTTGTTTATCGTGTCTTTTATTTTTATAACGCAAGGCACTACATGCAAAAACTTTTTTTTTTTTTTTCATGCCCTGCTCAGGTTTGAAATGGGAAAGAAGGCACAAAATACATATTTATTTTATTACACTATTTCTATTTGGGTCTGCACATTTCCATTTCAGCTGCCTGTTAACATTATTTTATTTTCTGGCGTTTATTTTTAGATATCCAAGATCCCTTCTGTAAAACCCATTAACACTTACATGCATAATTAAACTATTTTCAGATTTATTTTCTGGAGATAATTTAATTTAGCCCATGCATTATTTGCATATTTAATCGACATTTCAGAAAACCTAAAATACTAAACAGCCTAATGTACTGGGATTAATCTGTAGTGGTTCACCTGTAGCTAACAATCCATTTAGAAACTTTTCCTTGATTAAGTGACTTTCTAAGATCACATTTTAAGTTCTGTGACTGCTAACAACAAATATTTACACCGTGGATATGCACTTACTTGATGCCTCCAATGAGCCCTGACATAAACCTAGTTACTGATTACTCAGTGTACCTGAATTATCTTGAGATGTTTGCTCATCTGTGGGTGATGATGTCACAGCGAGCTGCTTCTTGTTGCAGGTGTTGCTGGGGTTGACAGATGAGGATCTGGAGCTGGGTTTGGGCATTAACAGCCCGATGCACCGCAGGAAGCTCCGTCTAGCTATTGAGGACTACAGAGAAGCAGAGAATGGACGGGGGTGAGCAGGCATTTCTACGCACAGGCACACTGGTGGCACACATTAAACTGCATTGGCACTGATTTTGTGTTACATTTGTGTCCCTTAGACTTTCCAAAGCTGCTGATATGGATCATCACTGGGTGTCTAAGACCTGGCTGGGTGATGTGGGGCTTCCCCAGTACTCGCAGGTCTTCAACAACCAGTTGGTGGATGGCAGAGTACTGAACTCTATCACCAGAAGAGACCTGGAGACCACCTTTAACGTCACCAACAAGTTCCATGTTACCAGCATTCTGTCAGCCATTCAGCTTCTGCAAATGCTCAACTTTGACAAAGAGGCAAGCATTTTTACTGCAATATTAGGGCTGCAATCGGGTAAATATTTTTTAGTCTTAGTTTTATTAAGAAAAAATGAATCATAATAATGTGCGTTTGCATTATAAGTGCTCAAGCGCACACATAAAGCTTCCAACAGCACACTGGCAGAAGTAATGACTGAACGAATGTGTCAGGGAAAAACAGCAAGGAGGCTGCATTAACATTTTAATAATCTATTGATAAATTAGTGCTTTTTTTGTTTTGTTTTAGGCTTCGCATCGCAGCTTTAAGTTACATCTCCGCAGTAGTGATGCGCCAACATAATCATTCTGGGATTACTTGTTTTACATTTGAATGATTTCACTCTCTTTATAATATGTTGGTGATATTGTAAAATATCATGACTTCTCTGCAGAATATACAGGCACGTCGTGCTCAGTGTGAAAATCGAGATCTGGATCCGGTGGTCTGGACCAGCCACCGCGTCATTAAATGGATCAGGGACATTGATCTTAAGGTAATACAAAGTTCGTTTAGGCCTACAGTGTATACTACCATTCAAAAATGTGGGATCGGTAAGTTTTTAATGTTTTTAAAAGAGGTGCGAAAAGGTAGCATTTATTTGATCAAAACTATTCTAAATAAATGCTGAGTTTTCAACAGCCACGTACTTGTGTTTGAGTTATGTTAGCAGTGTTCCCATTACATATTTGGATACTATTTTTTTACTGTGTATAAATATGTCTGCTAAAATGTCCAATCTGTTGTAATAATTATCTTTTATGCAGGAGTATGCTGACAGCCTTCAGAACAGTGGCATTCACGGTGCAGTGATGGTTCTAGATCCGACCTTCAGTGCAGACACCATGGCCAAGGCTCTAGATATCCCCAGCAATAAACACATGATCCATCGTCATCTATACGAGGAAATGAAAGTACTTCTGAACCCCGCGAGGTGTGAAGCTTCATTTCAGTATAGTCATAAGGACTGTTTTATAGTCCAGCAGTATATAACGATCTAAATGGCAAATGATAGTTATTAAAGCATAGTTTTTCGGATATTTTGGAAATCCTTTGCCTTTCTTCTTTGGAATATTGGATTCTACTTGGTCAATCGCGTCATGTGTAGACCACGGAAACACTGTTTATAGCTTTTATATCTTTTATATAACTAATATATCATTATACTTCAACTCAAATGAGTATTTCATACACTTTTGTTTAATTAGTGAGTTATAATCACTTTGCTGAACAATAGCTGCGTTAATTAGCTGCAACAAGTGTGACTGAGTAGGCCTATTTCTGTGCAGAACTAACCAGGCTCAGGACTACAGGAAAGACGGGACTCCTACAAATTCTCCTGTCTCAAACTGCCGCAAAACTGAGGAAGGATTTTCTCCCAGGCAAAAAGTTGGCAAGGTATGGGTTATTGACACAAAACAAAATCAAGACGAATGGTGTTTTTCTGTGTGCCTGTTCATGTTAATGATCTGTAGAAGGATAAATAACATTTCTGTCATTTCTCAGAGCCCTTTGAGATTCAATCCACTGGTCGCTGTTGGAAGAGAATTGACTTTTCAAGGTGGCTGTGGATCACCACCCAGAGAAGATCGCATCAAGATCCTGCAGAGGACCAAGGGCAGTCCCATGCATGGTTACTCGAGCATAGAGATCACTAATGTCTGAGGGCAACTCAGATTTGCCTCAGATGAACTAGGAAGGATGAGCCTCCCGGAACCACTAAATGGACCAAATAAGCTCAGTTATTTGTAAAAGTGATTTGAGAATTGACCATTTGCACTTTAGAGAATTTTATATTGGCAATAAATCATAACTAAGCACTAAATTAAAATTGTATAGACATGCTGCATTAAAAAGCTAATATTTTGTTACTTGCATAATACATAGATGAACTGATTCCTATAAATTCCAGTCAGAACTGTAGGTATGCAGCTTAAATCAATACCACATGTTCAGATGTCCATTCCCTACATCAAGGTCATCACAAAACTGTGCTTGTTTAAAGTTGCAGAAAATGCTGGATCGAGGAATAGCGCTGTGAATTTATTGTGAAAACACTTTGAATGCCACAGTGAAGTCTTTTCTTTGTTTTAATACATCTGTTGACATCTGCTTAGATGTTTGTGTTTTCAGAGTCTCATTTGCATATGAAATTAAAAGCAACCACCACTTAAATAGCAATGTAGTGTGGGTAATAGATAAGTCTCATAAGGATTTTCCATTTTCAGTTTTCCAGCATTATATATATATATATATATATATAAAAGTTTAGGGAAATGAAAATATTTTCTCTATTATTTCCTATTTGTGATTTTGTAACATCTCTGTCTTACCATGCATGCAATTCAATTTGTTCAATGGAATATATTTGTATATAAATGCATTGTAAAGTGACTATCAATCACAGTAGGGAAATGAAAGTGTGATCTAGCTGGAAAGTCTTTAATCTTATTTTTACAGAGAATAATTTTCTGTCATAAGCAGGATTCCTATAAGAGTGTGTGGAAATGGTAAAATGCAGTATATAACCTACAAGCCAATGCAGCACATTCACAGCACATTCTACAGCTATGTTCTCCCACTTGGAGCCACGGGGCTAGAAGAGCAAAACAAGTTTAGCAGCTCTGTGTGCAGCAGCATTGGCTTTTTATGCAAACGGCCTCTGTCATTGGGTCCACACAGATTAGATGTTGCATATCGATTAAAGACTGTTCATGATCTGGTTGGAAATGGCAACTATGAATCACAGATTTCCTGCTGGGTTTGACTCAAGATTGTCTATTGATAGACAGTTAGACGTCAGTTGTACAGTTATACTCTAGGAGATGCACGGCTCAAGAATCTAGCAGTTATGGTGCATTTTTAAGGTGGGTTTTGCAATCACTAATCATTTTATATCACTGTATCTTGTGGCATTAGTGAAACTGTACTTTTGAGAAACATTTGTATATAAATTCATACCATGTGTCTTCGGCACAATAATCTGTATAGAAAATTAAAGCTCTAAATACGTGTATTTGAGTGTTGCTGTGTGTTTGTTTATCAGGTTGGTTTGATATATAATACACTGCTGTTCATACGTTTGGGGTCAGTATGTTAAAATTTCTATTTTATTTGGATAAATTAGCCTTTAAGAAAATTTGATTTTTTTTTTTTTTTTTTTAAGATGCATTAACTTGATTAGACAAGACAACAACAAAAAAAACATTATATTATAGAAAATTTAAATCTAGTCAACAAGAATACTAAAACAGTATCCTTTAAGAGTTTCCACAGTAGCCTTCAACAATGAATGGTTTTACCATTAATAAAATCATATGTGAGCTGAAAATTCAGCTTTGCATTTGCATTAATAAATTACACTAGAAAGCATTTATCGCAATTATTGGAAAATATTTCACAGTATTACTGCTTATATTCTATTTGATCAAATAAGTGAGCCTTAGAGGCTTCTTTCGAAAACATCACTGACTGCAAACTTTCAAACGGTGTTATTTACACAGAACATTGTTTCAAATTTAAGTTTTAATAGTTCTTTTATTCTAAAAGGAATCTTTTGAAAAAATTCATTTAGAGCATTTTAAATGACTGTGTGAAATGTATGTTCAAAATTTGGAAATCATACTCGGAATTTCGAAACTGCTATTGTTCAATTATTTTAGGTATTTCCCAAGGAAACCCATACTTTTCCGGGTTGTAGAACCATGAACAGCAGCTTATCTGTTTTTGTACCAAATGCGACTCGCTTTAGGACCAAGCGTCGTACTCGACTCTTACAACTGCAGGATAGCCCTCGACTTGATTTTGAACAAAGTTCCTGTCTCTGTTTAACCCCATAAATTGTCTAAACAGACCGAGCGGGACTGGAGTTAGAGTATCCATACATTTTTTCCTTCCTTAAACGAATGAACGGATCCTGAGGACGTTCGTTTCACCTGCGGCCGGGAGCGACACCTGCCTCAGGTACTTTCATGTCACAAGGTGCAAAGGGCGTTGATCCGCCGCGGAACTTAGCTAAACTTAACTTAGGCCGTACACTTTAGCTTCACTCTGTTTTTGTGACATGTTTGTCGTTTTTCGGCATCGTTCAGATTTGCCCTCGCTCACAGAACACCGCGGAGTCTTCAGGATGTCACTGTTAAAGTTTTTTTTACAAGCCTATTGTTTCACATAGTTCAAAAATATAGTGGATAGCAGTCAGAACCTTCCTGGTAATATTAGTTTTTAACGTCAGTAATACATTCATACATCAATCATGTACATTTGGTATTTTAGTGCATCTTCGTGTGTCCCTCCTCTGCTTCACATCTGACATCGGGTTTTTTGTGTGTAACTATGTAATTTGTCGCGAGTTGGCCTAATTCTAATTGTTTCGTCATTTTAATCTTTATAACCAAATCTTTAAGCAAAATTATGAAGGTCATTCATTTTCCCAGGGTGTACTGTAAACAATGACGCTGAAAAACTAGAAATACGATCTGCTAGGGTTGCCCTTATAAAGTTTTACCATGGTAACCGGCGAGCATCCAAGGTTACTGCTTATTGTTAAAGCCGAATCATCATAAATTATTATTTAATCTCGTCCAAACAGTGTAAGAAACAACAATAGTATAGTACTTTGGTATGGTTAATGTCTGCTTCTGTCGGTATTAAAGCTGTCATTTTATAAAGTCCATGGGTGTGTGTTCATCTTATTTTACATGGAAACAAAACAATCTTATACAAGTGGAAGTGGAACACAATACATATCATATGTACATAATTTTAAGTAATTAAACAGCACCATAGCTCATTAATGTGAAGTGATTTGTGGCCAGGTATGGTGACCCATACTTGGAATTAGTGCTCTGCATCTAACCCATCCAAAGTGGGCACACACACACACTGTGAACACACACACCCGGAGCAGTGGGCAGCCAATGCTGCGGAGCAGTTGGGGGGTTCGGTGCCTTGCTCAAGGGTCTCACCTTAGTCATGGTATTGAAGGTGGAGAGAATTAAGGCTCTCAGGACATAGTTTAATCACACAAGTAAATAAGCCTGCCTAATCACTTTTATTTATCAATCTATCTATAAAAAAAAATCAAGTCACTTTGATCTCTCTATCTCTCTCTCTCTCTCTATTTATATATATATATATATATATATATATATATATATACACACACACACAGTACAGGCCAAAAGTTTGGACACAATTTCTCTTTCAATGCGTTTTCTCTATTTTCATGACCACTTTATTTCCAGTGGTCTAATGTCCATTCCTTGTGTTTCTTGGCCCAAAAAAAACTCTTCTGCTTGTTGCGTGTCCTTAGCAGTGGTTTCCTGGCAGCTATTTGACAATGAAGGCCTGATTCGAGCTGTCTCCTCTTAACAGTTGTTAGAGATGGGTCTGCTGCTAGAACTCTGTGTGGTCTCTGATCTGAGCTCCTGTTAACTTGCGATTTCTGAGGCTGGTGACTCGGATGAACTTGTCTTCAGAAGCAAAGGTTACTCTTGGTCTTCCTTTCCTGGGTTGGTCCTCGTGTGTGCCAGTTTCATTGTAGCGCTTGATAGTTTTTGCGACTCCACTTGGGGACACAATTAAAGTTTTTGCAATTTTCCGAACTGACTGACCTTCATTTCTTCAAGTAATGATGGCCACTCGTTTTTCTTTAGTTAGTTGATTGCTTCTTGTCATAACATGAATTTGAACAGTTGTCCAATAGGCCTGTCGGCTGTGTAGTAACCTGACTTCTGCACAACACAACTGATGGTCCTAACCCCATTGATAAAGCAAGAAATTCC
>JAUMHQ010000066.1:11009296-11044579 GCA_032361165.1 Enteromius paludinosus
GCGGCTCGTGACGATACATTGATGTCTTAAGACACGAAACGATCGGTTGTTGTGAGAAACTGAATAGTATTTATATCATTTTTTTACCTCTGATAGACAACCATGTTCACAAAGTTAACGAGGTTGACCCAAATTTGGTTCAGAGGCTACATCTCGGCCAAACTTTGATCAATCGAAATGAAACTTCATCAACACCATGCTCTGAGGGCCCATGCCAAAGTTGGGAACAGCGCCACCTATGGATAGTGAGATACCAAAAAAGCACCTTTTCGCTATATCGATATATTGGTATCTGTGGATTCCTTGGGTCATGCCGAACCTGAGGATATCAATTATGCCAGGATCGACTGAACCATGTGTCCGTAAAATTTGACATAAATTGCAATATCTTTTAAACCATTTGACATATCTGCACAAAAATCACTAGGCATCATCGACTCCATGTCCTGGAGGTACATTGGAAGTTTGAAGACAGCGCCACATACTGTTTCAGAGATATAATGATTCTTGCACACTCTCAACACTAACTGCTCTTCCGCAGGTTGTCAAATGTGCGTCAACTGAGTGGCGCACTCCGCTAAGCTGCTGGCTCCGAACCTTGTAGGTCGTGAGATCGAGGCTGGCGTCGCACATGTCCAGATGAGAGTTAATGCTGAAGCTGCGTCTTTTCTAGATGCTGTACTTTTCAAAGTAATTGAGATAAATAATATTAAATTCATTAAATAATATGTTATGAAAGTTATTTCAAATAATAATAAAGCATTTAAATAAATTAAAATTCCCATTTCTAAATAAACCAAAGTGTACGAGTAGCATGATATGTCAAAAGGCTATTGCTTTGAAAATTAACCGTGGGCGCTATACGCCATTTAATTTTATTTTATTTAAAAGCATCCAAATAAATTTCAAGCCCAAAATGGGCTCAATGGGCTTGGCCCCGTAATGGTTGCCCCGTAATGATGCTGTCATCTGAGAAGTAATCATGATTTAGATTTTCATATTGTGTTTCTCTTTTATCACATCCTGAAAAAAATGTAGTGCTTGTGCAGCCAAATGAAAATCCAGAAAATGTTGACCACTGATGCCTTATCTGTGTGTTTTACTACACATATACAGAATGATGGGAAACTTTTCAAATGATTTCCCATTTGCCGAAGTGCCTCTTAACATGCATCATCATCATTTTTGTTCAAAAAATGTATAAACTAACTTTGAGAAACAATATAAAATTCTGAAACTGTATTTCATGACCTGTGATCATTGTAATATGTGAGGGCTCATATACAGATGAAAGGAGCAGGGTTGTAGTAGTCTAAATTGAGATTACGAGGTAAATATGAGTCTGGCATCATAAACAGTGCTGAATTTTTATCTGTATTTTTACATTCTTCTTTTAGAAGAAAACAATTAGAGTTACATTAAAAACTCCAAGCCTTTCAATGAGACTAAGCGGCTGTTTGCTGTATACAGTTTGAAAGACATAAAATAAAATGCATGCATCTGTAATAAAATGGCTCTGGGGAATAAAATCCTCCTGTAGCGAATCCATGTGTTTTTTATAAAATAAATATCCATAATAATATAGCTCCTACTGGATTCATCTGAAAGAAGCAAGTCACCTTCACCTAGGATGCTTCGAAGTGGAATAAAACACAGGCTAATTTTCATTACTGAGAGAACTACCCCTTTTAAGAGTTTTACCAAATTTTGTAATGGCCTTACATGGTAATCCTTTCCTTGACATGTTAAATACTTCTATTTGACCTCTATAGTGGCATTGTGCCAAAAGGATTGTTTTTTGCTATGGAGTCTGTCTCCATTGAGCTGAAACGCAAAAACTATTTTCTTCTTATACTTGGGCCCCATTCCCAGTCAGTTCCAGGAAGTATTTCCTCCTCATGGAGATGTTTCTAACGTTTGTCTCTCTCTTTTTTTTTTTTTGTTACAGTGCTACTCTCATCCTCCACATTTGGACCTCCCTTCCAGGGTAAGTGTGTGTCTGTGAGTAGTGAAGAGGAGCGTTTACAGCTATGTGCTACAGTGGGCAGCCTCTGTGTTCAGGAAACAGGCGTTCACCCACCAGTAGAGAAGCCAGTAGCTCAGGCTCCCAGTATGCTCTCTGTGCACTAGGAGTGGGGCTGGTGGCACTCGGTGTGGTTATGATCGTGTGGAGCATAGTTCCTTCAGAAACGCAGTTGAACAATGCTACAACCACAATTAACGGAAGTGATGGGAAGACATCATCTGTTGCGTTTGTGCTGGTTGGATCTGGTGTTGCCATGTTGCTCCTTGCTATATGTCTCGGTGTGAGGAACAGGAAGCGAAGAAGACAACAGGAAGCTACCCGTGTAGGTGGTGCTGAATATGTGGATCGTGGCCATAGAGATCAGGATGAGGAGTGAGTACTGCTATATACTCATTCAATTATTAACTTAAAGAAACACAAAATTCTAACCTATCATTGAAACTAAATATATTTGTGATGCCTGTGTCCCTTTGCTATCCCACCATAGATGTATAATATACACACTCACAAAACAATATTGAAATAAACTGTAAAAAAAAAATAATAATTAATAATAATAATATTTCATGCATCTCTAGTTTTGTTCAGATCTATCTACATGAAACATATTGACCAAATATTATGTTTATCTGCATGCAACTCATGTCATAATTTCTCTTTGTAAATATTAGTTCAACTGATGAACCAGCGCCCAGCTATGACGTTCCCACCTATGAGGAGGCAGTCACCAGTGGACAATACCCTATTCGGCAGAGCAACTTGCGACAGAGCTACCAGCTGCCCTCGTATGAGGATCTGATTGGTGCTGTTGAAAACGAAGGCCAGGTGCCTAGAGAAGGTAATGGCCAAGAGGCCCCTCAGCCACCTCCTGGCCCCGTACCTCAGCCTGCAGCACCCGCCCGCAGCAGCAGCAGGGCCAGTCGCATCCTCAGACCTCTCAGAGTGCGCAGGATTAAGTCAGAAAAGCTCCACATGAAGGATGTTCGTTTGAATATCCAAAATCCTGGACAGACTGGGGTGGTGACCATCGAACCACTGACCCCACCTCCACAGTACGAGGACAAGCCCCCTCAACTACCCACAGAAGCGGTCTAATGTGTTTGATCACTGGATTTGTCGAGTGTTTGCATCTTTGGGTTGTTTGAAAAAAGTTGACTCACCTGTGCAAAAGCGAAAAGTTTTAGTGAGGGCTATAAATCTGCCAAATTACGAAATAGGATACGGTCATGTGTGCTGTCAGTTCTTGGACAAAACACTAAAGCCTACTTGAATGTTTTTTTAACAAGTTTTTTATACATCTGAAGAACGATTTACAGTAGCGTATCGCATTTTTTATTTAAAACTGTTTGAGTAAAAATATGAATGTCACAGAGTCACATCTCTTGAGAGCGCCTGAGAGAATTACTTCACAGTTTACTTCCAAAGAACTACCCTGTACATTGCAGAAAATAAAAACAAAACAAATTCTTATTAAAGAATAACTTACTGCCAAATGCTAAGTACAAAAAATCAAAAACCTTTTTGAAGTTATTTTCACTTTTTTTTTTTATGCTATCTGAATTATTTTTATTCTGAAGATATAATACATTTGAAGCAGATACTGTGCTGTTGCAGCCATGAAATCCAGGGATGCAAAACTTATACATTCACACTAATTTACTTAACTAATTTATTCAGTGCCACTCCAATTAATCTAATTAATAATGTAATTGATATTTCAGTGTGTGTTTGTTAACAATGTGTCGCTGTTCTATTTGCAGTTAACTTTATACTTTTTTTTAAATGTATGTATTATTGTATTTTAAGGGTGCAAAATTAAAGTGTATTGTAATAGAATGTAATTAAAAGTATTTTTAAAACTCGTAGGAAAATTTAGTTAATGCTGCATTCATACAAAGTTCTAATAAGGTTCTGTATAGCAAACAAAAATGCACCTTGGGGGACTTCTTGGGCAACTCGACACTTAATTTAGTGCAAATGAGAATTTTATAGATGGGCTAAGTATTCCACCTGCAGTTTGACTGGACAATCAAGCCATGGAGCTGCAGATGGTCCTTTTTCAGTTACAAAAATGTAACATTCTTGTTATCCAAACTGAACAAGGACCTGTTGATGTTCTTTTGCATGTGAGCTAAATAGCCTTGTTGAATTGTTGAATTGAATTCCTGAAGTTGAATTGCTTTTTAATTCCGTTG
Source organism: Enteromius paludinosus (assembly GCA_032361165.1). NCBI lineage: Eukaryota > Metazoa > Chordata > Actinopteri > Cypriniformes > Cyprinidae > Enteromius > Enteromius paludinosus. The sequence continues at coordinate 11,013,518 of JAUMHQ010000066.1, forward strand.
GTATTATTAAGGTGTAAAATCTTGGAGAAGGGATGGCTTTGTTGTAGATTTGCTTTTGACAAAAAGGATAAGATTGTGTAAGTGATACGAGTAATATTTTAACGCAGAAAAGCTCTGTACGTTATTTATTTCTTGCGGGACATAATAAAATTGTTTTTAATCTCTGTTTTTGTTCATCTTAATGGTTTCCAAAGTTAAAAGGTAATGTCTGCTGATTTATAGGGCCACCTAGTGGCTCGGAATCGTACAAACAGCATTGAGTTACTGTCCGTGGTGACACATTTGATCGCACTTTTCCAGTCTAACGTTTAACAGATGCTGTTTGACGTACTGTACTGAATAATCATTTAGGCCTTCCAGTATGATACTCATCAATTGCCTTCGTGACTGGTCTAGAAGAGTGGATGTGGTAAGAAGCACTACATGAAGGTGAGTCAATGATAAATGTTATAGTGTAGTGTAGCCTAACATTAAAACAACAAAACACAATTATTTATCTTTTCCGGGCTGAAAATGTAGCCTTATCCCCAACTTACGTTTTCTATCTCGTTTCAGACGTCAGCTTGTGCGGAGCGAAACCAAGGGGCGTCTGTATTTGAAACCAAATGAAGCTGCATTCGTGAGTTACCCTAAGAGCCTGACACAGGCCATCAGTCATTACACGAACCAGGAGTTCACAGAACGCTGATTGAGATAAGTGCTGATTTTAAAGCAACTCCACTTTATAGGCTGATGTGCCAAAATGAACCATTAGACAAATGCTTGCAATTTTCTGAGTTCCATGAAAAACAAATTAAGCTGTGACAATAGCACCCAATCCAAACAAGTCAGTATTCACTAAACCATGCTTTTACATTTTAGAACATTGGTCATAATGACACCTTGAGATAAAAATGTCAAGTCTCATAGCTTGGTTTTTTGTCCAAAAATAGGTCAAAATGAAGCAATATCACACTGAATGTTATTGCAATTAACCGATTACTATTTTAACAGCCTATATTTTACAATTTAATTTGAACTCCTGTGATGGGAAAATAGGCTATACATTTTCAGCATCATTGATTCTGTCTTTGGTGTCACATGGTCCTTCAGAAATTATTCTAATAAGCTGATTTGCTGCTTGAGTAGCATTTCTTTTCAATGTTTAAGTTGTGCTGCCTTAATATTTTTGTGGAAACCGTTATAAATTCATTGATAAACAGAAATAAACAATATTGATTCGATTTCTAAAATTACTGTGTTCTTTCTTAATCACTGACCAATTTTAGACAAAATGTATTTTGTATATTTCTATTCACTTTAAATAACCCTGCTTATAACATTATTATTAGTTGCAGCCTATTATTTATGTGCCAGTCTAATGTTTTAATCTCATTGGCCGTAATAATAATTACATTTTAGTAATAGTGTAGTGTACCTTTATGTTTGTATTTTTTATTTATTTATTTATTTTTTCTTAGTGGGAACATTTGCCTAATCTACTTTACATCATGTCCATGTTTATTTGTCTACTTGTTAAATAAAGTAGCCTACAAGATTTACTATTCATTTCACGATAATTTTCGCTACTTTGATTCATATCATTTCATATGCAAATATAGTCTGCCCTTGCCGTTAATGGCATGTTAATGACCTCTAAAGTTTGTTAATGAAAGTTACTACAGCCGCTATAAGTGAACTCCTCCTCCCTCTGCTCCGCTGCAATGGTTCTACGTGTAGTCTGTGTTCCCGCTCGTGCAGCTGCTCAGGCTGCAGGGGGAGGGAGAACTTTTCATAGAACAGCCAGCCCAGGGAGTCAGTCACATTCTTGGCTGGGATTCAATGACTGAACCAGACACAAACAAACACTGAGAGAGAGAGGGGGAGTGTGTGTGTGTGTGTGTGAGAGAGAGAGAGAGAGAGAGAAACGCTCACACTCTCATAGTAAAGCGAAGGCAACTGCGCCGATGAGCTTTACACAAGGCGCACATTTTGTGCTCGAGTTGCACAGGATCTGAGATACAGCCGGATTGAGAATTATTTTTCGCTCAAAACTTCACATTTTTGGGAGGATTTTCTCGTCGCTCGGAACTCTGGTTCTTTCTGGTACGACTTAAAAATTTCAACATGAAGCAGTTGAATGGATTACAAGGTAGCGTCTTACGCTTTCCGAACTGACATGGACTGTAGCGACTCTTTCCGTTCACGTTCACCGAATCTGTTGTGATTAGACTGCCCAGGTTTAAACATGGAAGCTCCTTCCAGCTTTCAGCCGCATCCAGGACTTCAGCAAACTCTCAAGCAGTTTCACTTGAGCTCCATGAGCTCCCTCGGCGGACCGGCAGCCTTCTCGGCCCGGTGGCAGCAGGACATGCTGTTTAAGAAGGACGGTAAAGGCGCCGAGGTGATGGTGAACCTCCCCGCGCAGACGCCCCCGGTCATGCCGGGGCCCCTCTTCATCCCGTCAGACCGCTCCACCGAGAGGTGCGAGACGGTCCTGGAGCGGGAGACGATTTCGTGCTTTGTGGTGGGCGGCGAGAAGCGCCTATGCCTGCCGCAGATCCTCAACAGCGTCCTGCGAGACTTTTCCCTCCAGCAGATCAACTCGGTGTGCGACGACCTCCACATCTACTGCTCCCGGTGCACGGCGGACCAGCTGGAGATCCTCAAAGTTATGGGCGTCCTGCCCTTTTCGGCCCCCTCGTGCGGACTGATCACCCAGACCGACGCCGAGCGCCTCTGCAATGCCCTCATCTACGGCGGCACGTTTCCTCCGCACGCCGATAAAGACTTGTCGTGCTCCATCGAGCTGGAGAGGACGGAGAAGAGCTTTAAAGTTTATCACGAATGCTTTGGGAAGTGCAAGGGTCTGTTCGTACCAGAGCTCTACTCGAGCCCCAACGCGGCGTGCATACAGTGCTTGGACTGCCGGCTCATGTTCCCGACGCACAAGTTCGTGGTGCACAGTCATAAAAGGCTGGAGAACAGAACCTGTCACTGGGGCTTCGACTCGTCCAACTGGAGGGCTTATATTCTTTTGGATCAAGACTATAGTGAGAAGAAGGAGAGCAGCACACTGCAGCAGCTCCTTAATGAGTTAAAGGGAAAATTCGACCTGGGGAACAAGCACAAGACATCTTACAAGGTGAGCTTAAATCTGGACCACTTTACTCTAACTAGTTCACTCCTAAATATTTTAAAATAGAATTAACAACACAATTCATGTGTTGTGTTTTTTGCATTTTACTTTATAGATTCTCATACACTTGTATTGACCTTTTCTCTTTGTCTCTTATCATGCAACACTTATTACACCTTGTGCCACCTCCGAAAACTGTTCTAAAGATCTAGCATTGCTTCAAAACCCAGATTACACATTGGATATATTGTGCCAACTCAAGCACATTTTTCGAAACACATTTCTCTTTCACCTTACAAATCACATACACAAGCCATAATTCTCGTTTCACCCAGAATTAATTTAGTCTGTCATTTTGTCCTGTTACTTTACGAAGTCTTTCCCATTGTTTTTGAGCGTCACAACCTGTCCTTGTTTTAATCTAGTTAATTCGGGGTTTGATTTGATGCACAACCTTCATCAGCAACAAAAATATGGTAATTTTATGCACTATAGTTTATGCAATCCTGTTCTACCCTTACTTCTTGAGATTATACCAAACCAACTGTGAACCATTGATCTATAGTGCATACATACATATTATTATTATTATTATTATTATTCATATGTAATAACAAAACCTACTGCTATATTTGAGCGATTGAAATGAAGTTGCAGCCAGCGAGTGTCCTGCCCCCAACCAACCCCCCTGTGTGCATTTAGATGGACTCAGGGGCATCTGCATATGACAAATGGAGCCTCAATTATGTATTTTATGGGAGCCAGAGATAGAAAGAGAGACCTGGGGAAGCCAGTAGTGGAGGAGGAGGAGGAGAGTGCTGTGTAGGACATTGTTTTGTGTGTATGTTTTGGGTGGGGGGCAGGTTGGGGTTGAGGTCACTCTCAAAAAAGCAGTTGGTGTAGGGTCAGCGCTGCCCTTGGGTCTCCCACTGTCTGATCAGGCTCCACTCCAGGGTCAGAGAGACGGTGAGCGGACAAAAGCACGGGAGTCTCGGGTTGGCTGCTCTCTCCACGCAGCAGCTGTTGAGTGTGATCGTGCTAATGGGTCTACACACATATATGTATGTGTTACCATGGTGTCACTTCAGCAGGCTTGGGATGCATGGTGTGGCAAACGCAGTTCCATTACTGTGGGAAATGTGAGAGACATGGCACATTTCAGAAATGCAGTGTCATGTATATTTAACAACTGCTTCTCGATGGGAAAAGTGTTGGCTAAAATTTGTCACTGAGTGGCTAGTTTATACTTCGCTGTGCCTTGCGTCTGGTTAGGCTAAAGAAACTGTTTTTTTTTTGTGTGGAGTTATTGTTAGATTTATAGTTTTTGACCCTTTATGCATGTCCTATATTTGTTTCAGTTGTACAATAAGCACATTTCACTAGGATGCTATGGTCTGTCCTAACAGTACAGTAGCTGCAATGTATCCATAAGTATGGTCCCTTCATTGTCCCAAAGGTGTCCCATTTAGCAAGCTGTTTGGGTCCATGGGAAACTGTGTATCGCCGAACCTGTATTAAAAAAATAAAATAAAAAAAAACCTTGTCACTTTTCACCTAACCTCAGCTCAATGGAGACATTATTCATTTTTCTTTATCAATCTGGTAACTTTCCAGTCTCATTGAGAATGTTTGCTTTATGCTGTCTATTGCTTTTTAGAGAATTGCTGCTTCCAAATATTACTTTGATGATAGGCTGGTCACCATGGTTATAAGGTTTCTGAATCCCCAGAATTGTTATGCAATATATGCTCGCAGCATTACAGTGTACACACAGTTTGCTTTATAATTTTAATATCAGAAGTATCTCAGAGCTGAATATGTTTCAAATCCAGTTTAGGCTGGCTGACATAATGGGAGAGGGTGGCGAGTTCTCATTAAGAATCTGTCGCCCCTGTCCGCCAGGGCCTTGACGTGGCGTCAAAGGGCCATGACATGTGACCTCTCTCCAAAGCCAGTCAACCAACAACCCCCCCTCCTTTCAGACAGTCCGGCCAATCGTGTTTAGCCGTTAGCTCTTCAGCTGGACAGATGGTTGCTTGATAAAAGACTGAAAAATGCATTGCAAATAAATAGGCAGCAAAACATCACACCAAATGTGTCAAACTGTATTTAGCCAATTTATATAAACGTATGACCTCATCAATTTGCCATATTGTATTCTTTATATATTTTACAAATTTTAAATAATATTTTTTACATTTAATGTTTTAAAAGAAATTATATTTTTCATTATATTTTATGTATTATTTCACTATTTCTCTACTTTGTGTTAAAATTGTTTTTGTATTTATATCTAAGACTAAATAAGCAGTTTTTTTCATCAAATTTTCAATTTAATAAAATATATATTTTTTTAAAAATTTTATTATAACTTATTATTTTTTATATTTTCTATAATGATCTGAATTATATTATTAAAGTCTTATATTACTTTTTTTTCCTCAGCTTTTTAATAGTTGTGAAACTGTTTTTGTTTTAATATCCAAGACTGAATTGGTGGTTTTGGACGGATTGATGATGGTTGTGTCATGTTGTTTTATTTGGAATTTCAACTTTCCCTTAAACCACATATTTCAAGTGCATGTGCATTGTCCTGCCAGGAATGAAGTAAGACTCCAGTGAGAATAGTGTTGTGTAATAAATTGGACACGAAGGGGCCGTGGAGCTTTTAAATTGGGGTGAGGGGTATCAAACTGCCCTTTGTTCTGCACCCTCACTTTATCAAATTACGGATGACTCCCAACCTGAGACCAAACCAATCAACTGAGTGTCCGAACCGAGATGGCCACGACCATAATAAATGTGCACGCCTGGGGGATGGAGGTCGCCATGTGCGTGCGAGTTTGCATTTGTAATGCCTGTATCAGCTGTGGGGGAAAAGATTAAAATGAGCGCACTGCCTCCTAATTTCCATTCCCATCTGTCTGCTGACCTCGCCGTTGTGGCCCGCGCTGCGTCCCACCAGCCACGCTGCCCCTTGCTCTGCATCCAGACTGCCAACAATTCCATCCGCTTGTCCCAACCTCCTCCGCCCCCTCCACCCAAACACAGCAAGTGCTACTTATTCATCCAGCCCAGTCAGGCCACTCATCCCTAGTCTGTACCACATAACGGTTGCCGGCAAACAACCCCCACTGCTCAGAATCAGATGCTCAAACAACACTGGCTGCCTGGGGATTGACTTAGCTGAGTCAAAACCCACTTTCGGATGCCTATTCTCTGAGCGGCTGAATTTTAAAAGGACGGCTTGATAGCTTAACAGTCCCCAAGAGATGCTGTCTCATCTCTCCCCTGGAGGGATGGAGGTGAGGGGGTGGTCAGGGGCTCTCAGAGGTTGTGCCCTCTATTCTCTGTCGTGTGACCTCTTGTTTAAAGGGCGTCAGCTGGAGCTCTCCTCTGGCTGATGCTGGGGTGAAGACCTGCCGCCTCTTTTGTTCCCCACAGCTTTGTTACTCAAGCCGTCACCTCTTATTGTGTCTCTGGCTTCGTTTTGGTGCCCGTTGCACGACCAGTGCCTTTACGGTAATGAGTCTCAAGGCTTTTGTCTGCGTCTGCTGCCAACATGAAATGCATCTACTGTGGTGCTGTGTTGATTTGGTGCCACAATAGCATTGATCTTTAATCGGGATGCAATTAGCAATGAATGTCACTAAATTAAGCCTCTGTTTTGTGAGTACGTCTGCATGATGATGGCATTGGTTAAGGTTTAGAGTTGCATGGGCTGGCACTGAAAATCAGTAAACAACTGAAGTATTGGTTCATTCCCATCAGATAACTTTAAATATAGTACACTATTTAAACGGGGTGTTTTCGCGATGCATTTGCTGTGCATTTGTATTTGTAATTGCACATTTTTTAGTTTTTTCTCCTTTTATATTCCAAGGAAGCGGTGTAGTGTCGATTTGCTTCCACAACAATATTCATCTTTAATTTGGATGGTTCACAATAAATGTCACTAAATCAGGCGTCTGTCTTGTGAGTAAGTCTGTATGATGTCTGATGACGGCATCGGATAAGGTTTGGAGTTGCGCAGGCTGGCACTGCCACCAGTCTGTGGGAACAGATGGCAGAATGATGGTGGTGTTGTTTTATGATCAGTTTCTCAGATCAGGCCTCTTAGTCGATAGCGATCATCAGCTTCATGATTAATATGGCAACCCATCTGCTGTGGAGATGGAAAATCCTGAAGTACACAGCTGCCACTGTGCCAAGAAACCCACTGCCTTAATTGAGCGGCTTGCAAGTCCACTAATCCGAAACTGTTCTGCGAAGTCCACTCGGACGGAATTTCATTCTGAACGAAATGGCTTAAATGTAGCTTTAATTTTAGCTTTGCATCTCTTGCCCTTCCTCATTAGAATCACAACCTTGTACGACTTCATACTCCCTCCCTGATCCATCCTCATGAGCTGTAGGATGCAGTTTTATTTAATCTAGTTGGAATTTCAATTATTTATTGGCCAGCCAGAACAAATGAGTAATATTACATTTATTTATTTTTTATTCCTGATCAGAATGCGGTCGAATTTCAGATATGCACCCATTTTGTATCAGCCAAAAGAAATGAGGATTCAAAACAAGCCATTTCGTATTCCTGCATTGTGCCTTGCCTACAGTGATTATTTGAAATAAAATTTTGCATAAATATGCCAAACTAAACCGCTGCTGAAAGAACCTGGCGTTCTGAGACATACTTGAGTGCATTTACTTCTTACAGCTGTCGACTTTTGTTAGTCCACCCTTCTCTGAGCAGCTCTGTGTGGTAAAGATGTTTCCTCAGGGTCTGTCTGTGGGCTGATGCAGCTTCAGTCTTCGTGCGTGTGCCATATGACAAACTGGCATGTTGCTCTCGCCTACAAACCTCCCACTGACCGCCCCCAAAGCTATGAGGATTCGTTTATGAATTTCTATTTTTTTTTTTTTTTTTAAATGTTCAAATAGCATTAAGTGTGCATGTACCACTGTTGGTCCGGTCACATCCAAACGTGTCAAGGATTGACACTGTGCACTCTGCATCGGTAATGAGGAAGAATTAACATTTTGGCCAAGCAATGATGTTTATGATCATTTTATGCTATTAATAGTAGCAACTAATGTCAGAGAGCTGTGGTCAAGCTAATGCACATGACTGCTTGTCCCGTGTTGGGGAAGTAAGTTCAAATCCATCCGCTTTCACTGTTTCCCACACTTGCAAATGAAATTAGACTAATAAATGAATGGGGCCGTCAAACCCTATGATTAAAAAGCACCATAGATGCACAGTTAAAAGTGAACCATACATCTCTTGGATAATTTACAAGCTTTCTGAAGACATTCGTGTAGAAAACTCGACTGTAAGTCAAAATTCACTACAAATCAATCTATCGTCCCTTGCCCTTTCCCTTTTTCTTGAGACAAGTGATGAGTCATGTGATCCAACAGTTCTTATAAATTATTTGGCAAAACAAGTCCTTTGTAAATTAGGCATATCGGGTTTTGATGCATTGTTCCCATGAATAGCCCACATGTAAAAGCATGTAAAGCTGTCACAGGAATTTGGAAGACTTGGAACATACCATGTAGCCTAATTGTAATGGACTAGTTTCATAATGCTTTCCCTGTGCTTTTTAAGCTTGAAAGCTCCGCTCCACATTCATTGTGATTGCATATTATACAGACTTTGTTCCAAGGAAGCAAGAAAGGGTTTGCAGCAGCATGGGTGTAAAAAAATTAAGAATTTTCACTCGCAGCTAAACTATACTTTTTACATATAAAATAGTGGCAGTTTAATTTAATTATAAGCAATCTGTATTTTCTAAACCACACACCGAAAGTTGGTTCGCCAGGCTGAGGAAAAAAACATCAGCTGTCTGGGCCTTTTATGAAAAGAGGGATTTTGTGTTTTTAAGCAGCCTGTGACCTCTCGTTCACTTCTCAGAAGCACGCAGACGGCTCTCGCTCCACGTCCAAGCAGCATTATTCAAAAAACTTCTGTGATTGGAGAGTCAGTGTAGTTGCTAAGCAAAGCTGCTCTTCCTGTGCTAAATAAGAGCTTGATGCTTCCTGGCTGGTGGGCTGAGGAGAGCGTGCCAGCTCTCTCATGCTCGCTCACTCACTGCTCACTCTGCATGTCTCTCTCTCACAAACGCGCACACACACACTTTCTCTCTTTAACACATACACAAACAAGCCTCTGCAACACACGAATCCCGGCCTTCTCATAGTGATTGTGTTACTGAGGAATACAAGGTTCTGTCCCAGCCTTGAAAAAAAAACCCAGAAGAAGTGGTGATGTCAGGATGACCTGATCCATAACCTCCATTTCCCTATCCCTCTCGGCTCTCTCTCTCTCTTTATCTCTCGCTCCTGCTCTCTGGGTGGTGCAAGGATGGAGGTTTTCCTGCGTTTGCCCTCCCTGTGTTTGAGGCTTTGGGTTATGAGGCGCATTCAGATTTTTCCAGAATGGCTGATTCACTCCTCCAGCCCTCAGACAGCTGGCAAGGCCTCCATTTTCCACTCGATGTGATGGTCCACCGCAACATGGTGTTTCAGAAATGCTTCTGGAACGCTCTGCAAGATGGCGTTCTCAAAAACGAAAAGTTTCTCTCCTTTCATATGCAATATAAAATCGCTTTTCTGTACCTCCACCTTTTTTCAAAATCATCAAAATCTAAATTAATTTAACAATTGGCTACGTAAAACATGCTGTGAATTATTTAAAAGGGATAATTTACCTGAAAAAAAAAAAAGATTCTCACAGACAATGTCATTTCATATTTAATGAAATTCTGACAGATATTACAAAAAACATTATTGTTTGTGAAAAACCATAACACCATTTGGATGCATATGACTACTATAATCTTATTCTTCTAAAGCCATACAAATTTGTATGAGAACCAGGCCAAAATTTACGTTATTACTCTATAATAATTTCCCCACTTCAGTGACCTTTTGAATCAGTCATTCAGAGGAACGAAGCAGTCTGAGTCATGTATCATGAATTGAACTTGAGTCCATTCCAAGTTTCATTTGTGATTCACTGTATCATTGCCTTAAGAACCAAATCAGGTTTATATTGTGATTCTATTGTGATTTAATGGGAGAAAAATGACCCATCAGAAGAGCTCCAGCTGTGTTCCACAAACACAAGTTTGCAACGACATTTCCATTTTTAGGTGAACTATTGCTTAAATGTTGACTAAATTAATCAGTTTCCATGGTGCAGAGCACAGTACACATACATACATTATGAAGACTTCTTTGAAGAGTTCTTTGTGATTCTTCTGTTTAACCTGTTTTTCTTGTTACTCAGTTATAAGCTGATGAATAAAAAGAAAAGAGACAGTTAAAAGGAAACAGAAAACAGAAGGAAACTTGCTCTTTTATGTTTCTCAGTGGCACCAACAAGCAGACCTCTTGTAAGCCATCTCCCCCAGTGGCTTGAGTGTGTGCCAGATTTCTGCTTGGCACTGGAGATCAGGTATTAAATGCTAGCGAAGCACAATGAAATGTGGTGTGCTGTTAAACACGTACTAAATTTCTGCTATTGGAGCCTTTAGCAATGCGACGCCGAGGCCTGGAGTGAGAGCCCATATCAAACGCATTCAGCACGGCTGCCTCCTCGCTCTATACAGCACAGTGAGGTTGTGTGGGACTATTTATCCAGTACCAAAACTGCTGCCACTTTCCTCTTTTGCGGATGACACCCCCTCACTGGCTACTCTAATTCCAAGCATCTGTTCCATCGCTTTTCTCTCTTTCTCCATTCTCTCCATTTCTCTTAGGAAGGAGCTTTATTCAAACAGCCTGATGTGTTGTTACAGACATGTCATCCTCAATTACTCAGTTGTGCTCTGCCTTGGCTTCTTTCTCTCTCCTTTTAATCCATCCATTCTCTCTGTCTGTCTCTCTCTCTGCAGTAAGAGGGACACTTAAGGGGGAGGGACAGTCAGCTCAGTGTATTGTCGATATAAAAAAACATTAAAGTTTGGTTCTGATGCCAATGCCATAAAACTATAACATTTTGCAAACTATAAACATGCATTAAATTGATCAAAAATGAAAATATATTTTCCGGTTTCCACAAAATTATTAAGCAGCTCAACTGTTTTGAACAATGATAATCATAAGTTTTAGTTTTTTTTGAGCACAACATCACATGTTAGCATGATTTCGGAAGGCCCACGTGACATCAAAGACTGGCTTGCTGAACATTTTCTATCTGAGGTGTCTTTCCTTCCTCTCTTTGGCTTGTAGGGCAATGTGATAGCGTGCCTGTACCCAATGTCTGCTTTTATTTATAGTGCGCCAGTGACCACAGATATGGGCAGCCTTAGCTCAGGCAGGCCAGAGCAGAGCAGCCTGAAATAGGCAGCCTCTGATCCCGTAATGACCCAGCTATTATCAGTCCTCTGTTTTAAACTAGGGACCCGCTATCGTGGTCAAGGAGGACAGAAAGCTAGCTGCTAGCTTACAGCCTCTCTTTTAAAAATCCAAGCTGCTTTGCAGCTTATTATAAACTGGGTAATCACTGTTCCTTTCAGGCAGCTTCGGCTTAATTGGCTTCGCCATATAGCGCTTTTGATTTGCTTGTCTCCAGGTGAAGTCAGCAGCTCACCTGGGCTACGGCGCGATAGGAGGCTTTGGCTTGTTTGGGACTTTGGTTAGGAGGAGGCAACACTGAGGAGTGCATGCAAAAGCTGAAGAGGTTGAGTGTGAATGAAGTGAGGAATGTGGGATTATGGTGTGACTGGACTGACGCACAGAGCTTTGATGTGTGGTAGACGTGAAGTCAGCTCGTAAAAGATTCGCTCAGCATGCATAGAGGAGGTGATAGATTCATGAACAATTGCCTTGTCCAAGGGCAGTTTTTCTTTACCTGTCTTTTTAATTAATGTTTGGCATTGCTATAATAAATACTAATGTCATTGATTGTGTAGTTTAATATAGTAAAATACTTCTGTAATGCAGTAGTACATTCAATTAATTTGTTTAAAATGTAGTTATGACATAGCTGAATTTTCAGCAGCAGTGTTTGGTAACATGATCAATTTATTACACCCATATGCATGCATAATTGGTTTTGTGGCTATGCTGGTCATTTTTAGCCATGTTTTTGAACTCTCTTTTAGCCTGTCTACAAAGTCTGGGCAAAAGCAAGGGGAGTCTTATGCAAGTTCATACCGCAGGACACACACATAAAAACCTAAATGGGTACGATAGGAAAGGATTGTCTGGGACAAACCATGCAAGCATGATTTACAAATGCAGTAAAACTGCTGTAAAATTTCTGTGAAATGGTCACTCTGACAAATCTGAGGCTACGCGTGCTGCTCAATTCACACACTTTAACCGGTCCTAACTGTACGGGCCGCAGATAGAATTAGTCTTTCCAAAAGGATTAGTCACCCTATCATCAAGCCTTCTCCCTAATTTATCTCCCTTTGTTGTGGTGCAGGCTGCATTAAATGGGATCAGGGGCCTTGGCCAGAGACAGTGGGAGGAAGTGGCCCTTTGTGTGCCTGGCAGGTGCACATGGGTGTGGAATGACACTGGCATTTGCCTGTAGGGGGGTTGGGGGGGCGACTGTGTGTTTGAGGCTAAACCTGTTGGTTCGGAAGGGAGTTTGGTTGGGAATGCGTTTTTTACCAAACTCTTTCATTCTGGCTGTCGCTGGCTCTTCCCTTAACCAACCCCATCACTGGATAAGTGCTCCTGAGATATCCCAAAAACCCTTGCAACTCCACTTGAACCCTTAATCAAAGGACTCCTCTGGGGTTCGCAGTAAATTCTTGAGGCAAATGTTTTTTGCACTCTCCCTGTCTCTTCCTCTCACTCTCTCTTTCTTCTGTACTCCCTCCTCTCTCGGTTTTCTCCGCTCACATCTGGTGAGCAGTCCTTTTATGCTTTTACTGTTCTGAGGTCATTTTCATCCTATGAGGAAAGTGAAACCTTATGAGGGGAACTGCCAGGGACATGCACAGCTAGGAGGGGTTGTTACAGGCCACTTTAGTGGGGCTCCATTTATTTATGCTGTTTTACCAATGTCTGTTAACAAGGCTGTTCTTGGCTATTCAGAAATGTAAGTTGTCTTCATTCCAAATCTCATCACATATGTGCTACAGAAAAAAGCAACTATGGAGATGTATGGAGTGCTAATGAAATGTTTCATGAAAGAAACCCACAAGAGCAGATTTCGACATAGGCCTTCACCTCTTCACCATCTTATTTTTTTGTATTTTTGTTTTTACCAGTTTTTCAAGGTCGTTTATAACACTAGTTTCATTTAAACCCCTGACAAGCCTTGGCCACGTTTTGCTTGCAGAAGGCCTCACTGCAAAAACCTGAGACAGCTGTGGCCGCTGAAGTGTTCAGCATTCAGCAAGGAAACCAAGTGCTGCATATGCAGAAAGTGGGAGACGTTTCCTGGAATGCAAACAACCCCCCTGTCTGATTTTTACTGAAATGGGCCAAAAAGGTGTCTTTTGGAAGGATTGCTTCTTTATTTAGACGCAGAGATTCAGACTGTCCTTTATGTATGATTTCCGCTCCTTTTAGCACCACCCGTTCACTGTCTGTAATCTCTCTCTTCTTTCTTCCTCTCTTCCTTTCATCTCTCTCTCCTTCTTTTCCACCAGAGAATATGGAGAAAATGTGCTGAAGCTGCATTTGTCCCTGCTGGCTGACACAAAAAGCAAATTTAGGGCCCCCCTCCCTTCTTTCAATTAAAGCTTCTCATGAATATGGAGTTTTCTGTCCGTGGTGGAGAAGGACGCCAAATGAGAGCTAGCCTGTAAAAATAAGAAAGTGACTTAAGCTCAAACAGTGGAAGAATTTAGAAAGATTAGGGAACAGGCTGAGGGCACATGGTGTTGGTAATCATATTTATGCATATTAAAGCCCAAGGGGATTTTCAAGAATGCATGGATAATGAGTTTCTTCGGCCGCCTTTAGTCAGATGTTACTGATTAAACTGGTCAAATTCTTGTATCAAACCCTGTTAGATCAGGAAGAATTTGGTGTTATGCTTATAGAATATTTTGTTCTTTTCCTGCATGTTTTGTTTTGTAAACCGCTGATTTGTCTTTAAGACTGACAGGATATCACCTCAAGTTGTTATAGCTAATACACATAGCTTCAAAACACACCCAGCTGAGGCCATTTGATGTCATTCGAATGGAGTGAAAAGGAGTGGTCTAGTCCTTTGTGTTTTACAGCAGCCCTGTCAGCTTAATGAGGAGAGTGTTAAGCTCTATCACTTCAATTGCCTGCAGTCCCAGCACCCCTAATGGCCCAGGAAAGCCCGGCCGGGGTTGTAGGGAGGTCAGGTTGAATTACAGGACATAAACAACAACACAAGCCTCCTATCACCAGAGAAAATAAAAGCAATGGCAGCTGAGGTAAGAGGGTGGAGCTGATGGCAGTTGTTGTTTTTTGGGGGGTGGGGGGGCTTTTGGGATAGCAGCTAATCTCTTGAATTGATAACTAGCAGAGAAAATTATTGATTGATAGATTGATTTTTTTGGGTTAAAATGGTGATCTTGCACTTGTAAACTCTCCTTGACCTGGATGTGGACAGTGAAGTAAAATTTCTATTGATTTTTTTATTTTATAGATAGCTGGATGCTTAAAGAATAAATTCCTCAGATAATAAACAGATAGATATCCAAGTAGAAATAGATATTCAGCTAGATATTTAAATCAATAGATGGAACAGACAGCTATTCTGATAGATATATGGCTTAAGAGAGAGTGAATGTCAGTTCACCGAGGTCAGCTGGTTTTACTAGAGCTGGAGACGAGTCCAGAGACAAGGGGTCCAGGGGCACACAGACTCCCCCACCATCTGGCAGCCATAAAAGGCTTGGAAGTTGGAGTTTTAGGGGCTTTTTTTATGGCCTTGCAGGGTGAGACATGGCAAGGCACTCTGGATGCCCCCAAGCTCCTCAACTTCCTCCACGGCCTTCTATTGCAGGTCAGAAGTTCATTGCCTTTCTCCCCTTTAAACTATCTCAGAGCTTTAGTTGATGGGAAGTGGGCTTTATGCAGGCATCTTTTGCTTGTGTCTGTCCACGAAGGGAATTTTACAAGGCAGGACAGCAGACTTGATTCACACAGATGGCGAGAAGTTGGACCCTGGTGAGTCAGCGAATGAGTTTTGTGTCGATATGCGTCATCATGTGCCTCATCAATTCGCTCTGTAACTTCAAACAGCCCCACTGACGAGGAACGGAATAATAATTAGATAGAAGTCATTTAAAAAATCGCTTTCTTGGTCTCGATTCAAAATAGCATTAAAACAATCCAAAAGGTCAGAAAATAAAAAAACAAGGATTGTGGAATTCACACACACCTAAATGCCAGTCTACAATCTTATTTTGCATGCCTTGCTCATTGGGCTTTTTCAGGTCTGATCAAGTCCGGATTCCTTCAGAAATTATATCCTCCACAGAGGCTGAACCAACTTTAACACCTTCGGCAGCTCAAGTGACAATGCTCTCTCGTAAATGTCAATTAACAGAGAATCAAACTGAGAGGGTGTAAAGGCAAATTTGATCCTGTATTTTTTCATTAAGAAATTCAGTCAGAAGCACAATGACCTTCTTCCAACTTCTTGGCCTTGTTTTGGTTTCCTGTCTCATTTCCATCTAGCGTATCTCAGCCTGGTTGAGTTTCCAGTCTCTTTATGGCCCCCACTCGTTTCAGCATCCTCTATGGAGGATGAAAAATGCTGACAGTGGAAGAGTAAAAACTGTGTTTGGCAGGCACGCCCTTGAAGGTTTCTGTGTCACTCAAGCCCATTGAATTTTTAATTATTTCCTGGCTGTGGTATTCTGCTCTACTTCACTAGGGCGCCTGGCTCCATGCTGTCTCACAGCTCAGATGGTAGACACTGTGTTAGACATTTGCGGTTAAATCTGCTCAAATCCTTAGACGCCTACTGCAAGCAGGTGAGACCTTGGTTCGAGAGGCATTTTAAAAGGCTAGATCACACAAATTCTGTCATTGACTCACCATCGTGTCATTCCAAACCTCTACGACTTTCTTTCTTCTGCAGACCACAATGAAAATCAATGGACTTACTCTGTATTTCTTAAAATACATTTAAATAATAATAATCATTTTGACAGATTTGGGATGTCTTATGGGTGAATAAATGATTTATTTTTTAAACGAGTAAACAATCACTTGTCTCTAGGCTACTGTATCTCTAGCAGTCTCTGAAGCATGTTGGTGCACATGTGAAACTAAATTGCCCATATTTACAGCGCCAGCGTTTCCTGAAAGGGGGTCTGCTGGAGACAGACGGCACTTCCCACTTCGCTATGAATCCCGCACGCAGCTTTTGTCTCTCAGACTGATGCATTTAGCATTCAGATCCATCATTATTCCCTGCCCGGCAGACAGCAGTAATGTAATCTTTGTTGATTTACGGGCAGAAGTGTGCATCCCAACTCCCAACAGCTGGATCTGCTCTGTTTCAGAGCTGTCTGATCATGCCTATTGGATTTGCCTCTTATAATCATTGTAATAATGACTTCAAATGCATTTGACGCCAGGACCTCTGATTGCACTTGACAAGAGCTTCTCCAGGCTGGTGAGTTGCACATCAAAGACGCGTTCGGAGGGTGGTGCGATTCGAGCGTTTGGCCCGAGATTTATTGAGAGGCTCTTAACATATTTCAGGCCGTCTCTCCCTCACTTTTCCGTGTCATGTCGAGGTCTCACGAGTTCCAAGAGAGGAAAAGAGTAATAAGAAAGAGAGCGAGAGCGGGAGATTTTGAATAAACGGCTGGAAATAATGATCTCTGTTCTGAGTTAGTGGTTACATCAACAGCAGTGATTCAGGAAGGAAAAATGCGGTTTATGTCTCTTTAAGTCTCTAGGCTGTCTGCAAAATGCATTAGTCCTGTGGAGCAGACACAGGCCAGGGCAGAGGGAGGAGCCCAGGGCTGCAGAGGGGGAAGTGCTGGAGGATGGAACAGCCGCAGTCTGGGCCTCCAGCCTCCTGGCTAGACTGCTCAAAGTTATTATTGAGTTCCTGAGCTGAGCCTCCCCTCCCTGCCATACTGGTGTCTGTTCACCCTGTGCTCTCGTTCTCTCAGGCTCTCTGTGTGAGTATAGATGTGTGTGTGTGTGTGTGTGTGCTTACTGACTGCCAATTCACCATTGGCCTTATACAGTAACACAGCACACTTTAGCATATTTAAAAGGAATCTTTTAATCTTTTTTAAGAATTAAAACTTAATGGTAACACTTTGCAATAAAATTGACTTGGCTGACATTGCTAAATGAAATTTGTATCCTGAACTAACATATGTTATTTGTTTATTGTTAATTTATCTTGATTTAAAATACATGGAACTAATGCTAATTTATGCAACCTAATATTAACTGTATTAGTATATCCAGAAATCAGCATTAACCTTTATATCTAATGCATTAACTGTAGTTAATAAACTGTTACCAGTTTAATTGAAGGTGATCTTTATGATAATTATTACATTTTAATATATTCAGTTATTATTACAATTACTTACTAGGTCCGTTTAAAAATCAGTCAATAATCAGTAAAGCTAACATTTAATTATACAGATTTATTGTGCTTTTTAAACTAGCCTATTTAAAAAAAGTTAGATAATAAAATCTAATTATGATAATAAAAGTTTTTTAATAAATGTTAACTCAAAACATTGCCAGCATACCAGTTACACACTAATATTTGACTTTTTATATTGTTATAGTTTGCTATATTTTTATGTTTAGAATACCATCAACACAAGACATTAATAATTTAATTATACCGTCATATCTAATATTTAGCAGATTATTATCTATTTTCATACTGTATTGTCATTTTGTGATTGCTAAATTCACTTTCACAAATAAAATTAAAAAATGACTGATTTTAGTGTTTTATTTTTAATTTTGTAATTTAATTAAATAATAATAAAACAATAATATCGGTACACATGCATCATAAATGTTCCAGCATATGGTCTTATAAGGTATAGAACATATGAACAGACGCTGACAGACAAATGTGCCTCAGCTGTCAGTGGACAGGCCACATGGGTCAGTGTGGATTGGTGCTGGGAAAGCTGGGAGATTACATGCTAGCCCTATAGGCCCTCTTTAGAGGCAGGTCTCAGGACAGAAGCACTAATCCTTCTGACCGGATCAGACTGAACAAATTAACACACAGAGCAGCGTGTCCTCGAAACACAGGGAACATACACACAGCACACTCAGGAGACATTTATATAACACACTTGCCTGTATCTTTATTCTCTCTCATGTGTCAGACCTGAGCTGGCACTGACTCACTTTTAAGATACTCTTGTCAGCCATTTTGGCACAAGTTCAGAAACGCCAGATTATCTGTAAACCAGCCACAATTCGATCTAAATGAAGGTACTTCACAGGCTTTATGAGTGGAGAGTGCTAGCAAAAGTACACGTTTAATGGATGTCAGGTGTGGGGGTCCATTTAAAAAGTGTCCAGTAGATTGCCTGGTTAATGTAAGCCGCAGAAGCAGGACTGGGAGAGGGTCTGGTCTGCAAATGCCCTAGAAGTAGAGATGGCGAATTCTGTGTTTTGTTGGTTGAGTCAGAGCTGATCTCAAGATGTTATGCTGTTGCTATGGAGAAAAACATTGGCCCTTTCAGATTCAGAGGAGCGCTGTAAAATGAAAATGGTCCAGGAAAAAAAAAAAGTTTCCAGGAATTTTCAGGGTTACAAAGCAGACAACACATCAAATGAGCAGAATAATGTAATGCCTGGTGAAAAAAAATGAGCATAGCTGGTCTCCAATTTAGCCCTGCTGTTCCTCTCACCAGCTAAACCATCTCCAAACCAGCATAAAATATAAAAATGGGTCTTTTTTTATCAGTCATGCATCATGTTCATTATCTGACAGGTTTGTAAATCGTGCAAAAAAAATATATTGTCATTATTTACTCCAAACATCTATGACTTTATTCTGTGGAATGTACAAGAAGTTTTTTTAAATGGTTTGTTTACAAACATTCTTCCAAATATCTTCTTTTGTATTTTTCAGAAGAAAGTAAGTGAATGGTGACAGAAATGTCATTTTCCCACACATTAACACCTTTTTGGTTTTCGTGGGTTTCATGCATCAAATCTGTATCTTCAAAGCAAAACTGACTGGAACCAGACAACTTCCAAGCTTTTATTTGAAGGATGCCTTGTTTTTTTCCATCGTTAGGTTTCCTGTCTTGAAAGAGCAAGTGTCCTCCTTTGCTGCTTTATGGAAGAATGAGCCTCTCTGTTTCCCTATTAATCTCTTTATGTAATCATCTGCTTTGTTGAGCTGCGCTGAATGGGTTCCATGTGGATGCAGGTACTACTTCATGGAAAAATGGAAAAGGGATTTTTCCAAAATGCAGGGTTTCAATGTACAAATGTGACAGCGCTTCACACAGTGCTGTAATAACACCCAATTCCAACCTTGTATGTCTTGTACTTTGGAAAAACACTCAATTACCCCATTTTTTTTCCTTGTACCACGCAATCCTCTGTTTTTCCTCTCCTGTTGTTTCTAATGCTTCCTGTCATTCTGCCGCATTTATGTTTGTTTTGACGAATGCTGGGGGAACATTGGGCTTTCAAAGTGACTGTAAAACAAACTAAAATAATCCATTCCCAGCCTTGGCTGTATCAAACCTTAATTATAGGGCCCACTCCCCATTTCTGCCTCGCTCGCAAATGCACGGGCCCTGAAAGCATTTCACAGAAAACGGGCATGTTTTCCATTACTGTAGATCCACTTGCAGTGATTAGCCGTAGTCTTAAATGGACTACGCTGCTAAAGGTCAAGTGATGGGCTCCCTCCTAGATGGTTGCGCATTATTGTGCTAGGGCTTTGAGTTGTGCGGAGGATGTCTGTGCCGTCTTTACAGCACCTCTGTGTTGTCAATTGTTAGCGTTTAGCTGGCGTCAGGGCTTGAGAATGCAGAAGGGTGGTTGGAAGCGGTAAATTTCAGATGGATTTATAGCCCCGCTTGAGCCAATTACCAGCACCCTACCCCTCCCCTATCCCAGGGCAGACATAGTGAAGGTGCTGTGACATCGTTGAGACCCTAAGCACTGACCCTAACTTCACCCTGCTGCCTCACTGCGGGAGATTTTACAACTTTAGCAGCCTCTCCGTACCCTGACACCTCCTGACCTCCCCTTGGCATTCACTCCCTTATGACCCCTCCAAACAAACCCAGCACTGCAGCTTATTTGGTGGAGGAGTCACAATTATTGCCATCAGTCTGCCATACACTGCAAAGTATAAGCTCTCTTGTGTTCTTCCAGAAGCAGGTTAAAGTTCCTGGTGTGTGAGGGCTAGGTGTTGTTGAGATTATATATTCGGTGTCTGACAGACCAAAGCAGCTCCCTGAAAAATGCATATCCTGCTTTATTTAGCTGTCATGACTGATTGATCACCGACTGGGAGTGAGAGCAATAATAATGCATTGGTTGTGGTGAATATTTCTGCAGTGTTTGTGCCTTTAAATGTTTGTCACTATTTCAATCGTAATTTGGAATCCTTTTGCTATTCTGTAGGACTTTTTGCTTCATTTAACAGAGACAGTGGATAAGGAAAATGGGAAAGATGGGAAACGTTGCAACAGAAAATGTTGCGAGTTGGACTTAAAGCCGTGTTGCCCATATTAGCTCCAAGGCCCCTGTGTTGTAGGATTTTAAGCAGTGTCACATAATTCCTTTTTTATTTTACTGCATCCAATGATGATTAAATGTATTATTTCTTGAAAACGTTTGAACAGTCGTACTTGGGCCAACTCTGACGGCGTCCTGGTCTTAATTTGCCCTTGTTACCCTGTCACCATTTTTGCTTTAGTTTTTGTGACTTCTTTGCATTAGGCGAGAGATTTCACTAGCTTTTTAACAGCGGCAGGAGGGGCTCTTCAGTGAGACGCACAGCTGCTAACAGAACTCCACACTCTCACTGGAGGAACTAAAGCCCCATCTGCTCAGTCAATCACTCAGCCACGAGAGCCAAAGCCAGCCAGCCATTCCACCCTCTGTGCACTGGGACGACTAGAAACTGCAGCTAGAAAGGGCGGGAAGACCATTTGACCTGGTGTTGGTTCAGGGGCTTGTGGCTGCCTTGAAGCTCTTCTACCTGACATGTGATATTATTACTCTCTTTATTTCGAGCCCTTGTGTTGGTATGGTGAAGAGGAGATTCAGTGAGACTTTAATCGTCTTTCTGCACTTAACTGCTTGCGCATTAGCATTAGAACTAAAGCACACAGATTAAAAAATAGGCACGACCAGCACTGAAATTCCAAGGGAACGTAATTTTTAGGGAAATTTGTCTAAAGATTTCTTAAAACCATAATAATATGCAGTCGAGACCACAACTCTGAAACCACTAAAGAAAAGTTTAATTTATGCGAGAAAAAAAAAAGGTTCTTCATATTTGACCTATTTTTGATTTTTGTTCTCCCAGAGATTTAAGATTGATCCAAAAAACATCTTGTGCTTAATGTTTTGCTCAGCTGAAGCAAAACATCTGACCATCTGTATAAAGGAGTCACGTAATCAATGTCACCAATTTGCTGCCTACAACTACTGTCCAATCGTTTTTCAGCTTTTACATTAAATGTAGTTTGTTTGTTTAAATTCTGTTCTGTATCCCCAATTTAAAGCATGTTTGTATACATCTGAACCCCACTGTAAGCCTATACAGCAGGCTTCATTAAATCTCATCCTGGAGGTCCAATGCACTGCAGAGTTTGGATCTAACCCTAATCTCACCTGAGCAGTGTATAAGGATCATGAGAAACTCACAGGTAGGTAGGGTTGGAGCTAAACTCTGCAGTGCATTGGACCTCCAGGGTAAGATTTGATGAAGCCTGCTTATGAATACAGCTTATTCAATCTATACCACAAACAAACTGAAAACTTACTAGTAGACACAGATTAGCTGCACTGAGAGGAATGATCTTTAGTGGTGAGTGTTCAAATTTCCACTACAGACATTTACAGTAATTGAGTTTCTTTCTCCTATCATGCCGTCAGGCTTCCTGGTTTGCCTGGTTCTGCATTATTAGTGTTCTAAATGTGAAGAGAAGCAGAAAGACATTGTGTGAATGTGTGTGCGCCTTTGTGGGGTGTTTTGTCTTTGCTTCAGTGTAAGCAGTACTCTCCACAACAAGCTCAGTTTGGTCCATTTAGACCCATAAATGCAACCCATTTCATGAAGATATCAAGATACATTTTGGAAGAGCTGTATGAATAAGTTTGGGGATGCTTTTTATTTGCAGTCTGAAGGTGGACTAGTTAATGGAGGACTTCTTAAGAGTCCGATGAGATCCTTACGTGCCTGCTGGAATACGGCATGTTGAAGCAGATGGATTCCTCCATCACTCTCAGAGCGGGATTATACGTTACGCTTCGCCTTTGCTTCAAAAGTCTGTTCCCTCTTCAGCTCAGACAGCAACAAAACTCCCGTCCAAAGGCTATTAGCACAATCCAATCAAGGTTTTCCCTAAAGCTCCATATCTGACTTTTGGAAGAGGATGGACTTGAAGAAAAACATTATGGTGTGTGTGTTTTCAAATGGCAACGATCTGGCAGCTGACACCTGGTGACAGCCAAGCTTAATATAAATTGTGGGACCCTCCAAAGCACTTCCACTTGCATGAGGACAGCTGGCATTACCTTATCCTTTCTCTCTCACATACTCCAGTGTGGACTCTTACATCCTGTATGGTCTTCCAGAAGCCCCCTCTTAATCAGAGCACCGGTCTCCAGCACGTTTCAATAAAGCTCCTGCCCAAGTGCGCTTCATCAGTTTTGCCCTTGACTTTGGCAGAGCACGCCGAAGCACACACAGATCTGGGGATTACATGCAGGATTTCCGTGGGGGGAAAAGAAAAGCTGTAATAGGAAACTTGTTGTGCCTGGTTGCTGTGCACCACCAACGCTACAGCCCTTTCAGGCGGCGTGGCGCATTATTGTGAGGATGTTAGTTGCTCGAGTAAGTTCAATAGAGCAGACTATTTTTGTTTCATGTAACTCCACTTGTTTGGCTTCCAAGTAACATCAACAAAGATTTGGAGCATGCACCATCTCCCTGAACAAACGGAATGGTGCATCGCAGCAAACGTCGATATTTGCTTCATTAGTAATTCCTAAATCAGAAGCAAAAGTGGTCCGATGTTATCCAATCCAGTTTATGATAACATGCACCCATAGCTCTTGGACGGAGCAGTGCATTCCAAACTGTTAACACACAATATTTGTCTGGGACGTCTGCACATCTTGAACCGTTTGGCAAAAATGTGATTTGTCAAACACAGCCCAATCATGTTTTGTATTGTTTACGCACACCGCAAAAACTAGTGATGCATGGTATATTAATACACACCTAAAAATATAGGTTCCTGTCATTAACATAAAAATAAAGAATTGAATACACGAGTCGATTCGTGCAAAGCCTTCGCTTATGTCTGCGCAAACATGCACGTTTCATCTGTGTATGTGCAGCCTCATGTTTGCCGTAAAGCACTCCTTTATAACCTGCCTTCAAAGAAATCTTGCACAATAGGCAGTTGAAAGGGCATAGGATTGAATGGCCACTTTAAGAGTAAGCCGTACTTGGCCTTCAAGTATACATTCCTGCTGCTTTGTGTTTCCTCTGTGGTCCTGCTCCTCGAACCCGCCCACTCACATTCAGGAACCAGACGCTCTAGGTTCCCACAGGGCCATCAGCCAAAGCAAACTACAGAGAGGAAATGTGGCTCACTCGCTCACTCTTTCAATCACTCACTCATGCACTCCATCAGTAATGGAGCCCTTGTTAGTGATTTTTATTTTTATTTTTTCATTGTATTTTTCTCAGTCATGATTAAGAATATGTAACGTTTCATCTTGCATTATTATTTTATCTGTAGTGTAATGTGTAGTGCTTTGCAATCAACATGTTTAGAAATTTCCAAAATAGAATAAATCCAGATGGGCACAGGCTTCCTTTAAGGTTTGTGCAAAACTGTAGTTTGGAGTCCAGATGTTGAACATGTCCTAATCTGCGTCCATTGTGTGTTTGTGTGGTTTCGCCCAGCTGTGTGATACAGTCTGCCGTGCATGTGTGTCACAAGGCCACGCGTTTGATGTGGTTGTGAGTGAGGGCCGTGTCACGGCTGCCCTGATTTCAGATCAGCGGACGTTGCATCAGCGGCTCCCTTGTGGTGTCTGGGAGGGTGCAACAGTCAAAGACTATTATGTCTGGGACGCCCTGCTGGTCTTCCTGGAACTCCAGACCTCAGGGAAGGAACAAACACAGACAGACGTTCTTTGTTGGGAGTGCAGTGGTTGTTCAACACTTGAGTCATGTTTTGACTTTACCCATCCGCATTTTTTGAAGGCAGGTCTCCAGATTCAGTAAATAAATAAATCCTGGGATCCCATTAGCTCCTAAAATTCTACATTCAGGGACACCAAATGACTTTAAGTTGGAAAATAATAAATTGATGAATATGTTTATTCAGAAGCCATTTAACCCCTAATTGATGCTTTTACTTAAAATAAGAAACCTGTACAGCTATACGTTGTAGCTAAGTAAAAAAAAATTTAAATGCATTAATTATTTCAGCATTTATGCAATTATGATGTGTATTTACTTTCAGCTGTTTAGAATAGGAACTATACCAGACTAGGAGCCAATTAAATTTAATTGGTAAAACAGGTTTATTCATTATTCACAATCACAATACAACCAAGTACTGATCTGGTTTTAGAGGTTTGTCACAAAATAGCGGCAAAAGAAAAGAATATATATATATATATATATACTAGAGTTTTATATCTAGTTTTATATCTCAATATAAAACTAGAGTTCTTTCGTGGTTTAGAGAAGGAGTTGTGTGAATGCTGTGCTATATCAAGTGTCTCTTCAGCTGTGAAAAGATTTATAGATCTCTTTCTTTTTACTCTTGTAGTATATATTTTATACTATTTCTGCATTAGAAGATTGCACGTCCTCTGTCGTTCTATGCCTATTTAATCATTCAGAAAGTGTATTGATTCAGTAAGAGGCTGCTCTCACAGCCGCTACACTCAGCCTGAAGAGTTCTTGATCATGAATTGGTTTGCGCTACTCCTCTCTGTGCTCTCTGAAAGTAAGTGTGTGTTTTGTGTGTTTCTCTGCTCCAAAGTAGTTAAACTCGGCACTGAAGCTGGACATGGAGGCAAGCGTGAGTCAGGTCCGCATTAAAGAACCTGGGCTCCAAACAGCCCCTGTCACGAACGTGCACAAACGCTTTGTGAATAACAGTAAGGGTTTATTATTATAGTTCGCTACTTAAGATCAGATGCAAAATAATGTGTGGCCTACTACAAGATTTCTCTGTGTAGCAGGGTAATCCAGCCCGATATCTCCCCCTTGTGTTGCATCATGGTCAATGCCTGACCTCATTTATCAAGTCATGATTCTCACACATTTGGTGTTTTTCACCTGAAAAGACCACATTTCTAATTCATTGTGATTAATTTTTGTATCAGCACCTCCTCCTGAGTTTGTCCTCACCTAGCTTTCACTCTAACTCTGGCTGTCTGGATGTTTGGGTTACGGGGGTGTTTTAAATTCCTGAACTTGAGTCAGAAAGGCACAGGTTTGGGCAGGTCATTGATACAACAAAGGTAAACACATCCTGAATCTGACATGCTGAAACCTGAGGGCAAAGGGGAGGATTGGGAACCTTTTTTAGGTGCACGAATAGCTGTAGTGTTTGGTTGTTATTTGTACTGATGCTAAATATACCTCTGATTTCTCTCAGTTATTTGCTGAAAGCTGTAAGTCGGTTTGACACCTACATGGTCAAAGCTGTACCTCGGTGCTGGTTTCTTGGCTTCACGTGGTGGTGTTTCATCTCACAGAGTGCGTTTTCTTTTCTCTTCTTTTTTTACTATACAGGCGTACAGTCCCATTCCCTTCAAAAAGTCCAAACATGACTGCTCAAGATCCCCACCAGTGGATAAAGAGAAGCAAGCTGATTGGCTACAGTCTCTGGCTGCATCTGCAAATAAGGTACATTTTATGTACATTTTTTAATGAAATGCATTATCCAGATAGTGATAGTATTATTTGTCATTCATAATTGTGGTTTCAATTTATTATTATTGTTGTTGTTATCATATTAGGTAAATATTGAATTTGCATATCATATTAAAAACTTAATATGATATGATTAATATGAAATGACATGTATAGGGCTATTTTACACCTGCAGATTATGATTTTAATACAAATTTACTGCTCATATCAAAGTTATTAGCATCATTCGTGTTGACAGAGATATTGAAATTAGGGACACACTAATATGAAAAAAAAGATCAATAAAAACATTAAAATCAACCATTTTAAATACCACGAGTGAATTCAGGCATCACAGCAATATATTGTACAATATGAAAAAGGAATTTATTTTTGAGACTTGAGATAAAGATTGTTGTTTTTAAAGATTAACTGTATTCTATCTTGCATCTTTCTAATGAAACAGTCTTAATTTTCTCTTCTTAGGATTTTAAGCAGCTCCAGTTCAAGCAAAGACCTTCAGCTTTCAGGCCCTGGTCTCCCAGAGTTCCTACTGCTGAGCGAGAAACACCTGGCCACACATATGAGAGGTACACTACTGACTTGCCAATTCATGGAATATCTCCTGTTTCCTTGATTGGACCCTTTTAATTAACATCTGATTTTCCCTTGAAATTTAGATCCCTTGCTAAAGAACAAGACAGCCGGGTAGTCCCAAATGTATCACCGCTCATTTCCACGTTAAAAAATAATGAGCATCCACCACAACGTTTCTCTCAGCCCACTGAGAGCCACAACACAGGAAAGACAGAGAGCTCCAGACCAAGAAAGAGGTGGCCCTCTGCAGAGAAACAATCACAGCCAGTGGCTAAGACCTCTCTGTCCTCTCCAGTAGTTAGAAAGCTTCCTCTGGAGAACGAGGACTTGGACACAGAAATTGAGGTTGACAACAATAGCAAAGGTAAGATGTTTAAAAAGAGGACAGGGGATTAAATACATCTGGAATACATTGGAATAACATCTGCCAACTTTTATTTTGCGATTTCAGTTTCAGCCTCCCATCCTCTGATGTCCCCTCCCTTAAGCAATGGTGTGGGGGTGATGTACCTCAACGCTTACAGCACTGCAGAGGTGCACGAGGAGAGGGTGAGACCGGGGGTGGCTCCTTACTCCGAGCTGGAAGTCCTCAAGCAGATGCTCTGCAGTGACCTCAACTCTAAGGAGGCTAGAGAGAAATCCCTCCAGGAGGTCATCCGCATTCGAGTGAAGCAAGAGGAGAAACTGGCTGCTGCTCTACAAGCCAAACGAAGCCTCCAGCAGGTACTAACTGCGAGGTCTAAGAGTCTGGGATTCAAAAAAATATTGAAATAATTTAAATAAAAGAATTACTTAAAGAATTACTCGATCCATACCCATAAGATCTTTGTTCATTTTCGGAATCCAAATTAATTATTTTTTTAAATAACACAACTGACACATTTAAGGCCTAAAAAGGTAGTACGAACATATACTAACCTTTTCATCTCTCTATTTATTCTGGGTACATTTTTACTTCCCCTTCTATATAACAAGATCCGTATGCTTGCCTATGTCAGTTTTTAACCTTTTGATGTTTTCATGGTCACACTACAGATATGCATTGTGTTCAGGGTCTTGTCATAGTTTTGGTTTTGATGTGGGTCATTTTCGTCACTTGTTTTAATGTTCCCCCACATATAATAAATAACATTAAACAGAATCAACCATTCTTCTGGTGTTTTCTGATATTTTTTGTGCCCCATAATATTAGGATTATATAAATCTAAGACCACTGTTGAGCCTAGATTTGATAGCAGCATTCATGTATATATGTATATATATATCAAAATGTATCTCATATAATTCCTGATATTTGTTTTAATTCTGATTCAGAAAGACTGGAAAACTGGGCCAGGCTTTCTGTGTTGGTACTCAAATGGTTCAGAGATGTTATGTGAGCATAGGAGTCTATGTGGACGTCCATGACATGTGTAGTCCCAAAAGGCTCTATTTTTGGACCGCTTTTGTTTAGCCTGTATCTGCTCCCACTAAGAATCAAATTGCATATCAAAGCATATAATTTTTGGAATCCAAATAATTTTTTTTTTCACAAATATCTGACCCTTCATAGACAGCAACACAACTGACACATTCAAGTCCTAAGAAGGTAGTAAGAACTTTTTAAAATAGTCTTTACTACCTTTCTGGGCCCTAAACCTATCGGTTGTGTTACTGTTTAAGGAGGCTCAGAAAGCTTTCAGATTGCATCAAAAATATTCATATATATATAATAATAATTTGTGTTCTGAAGATGAACAAAGATCTTGCGGGTTCATTTAATGACAAGATTTTATTTTTGGGTGAACTGTTCCTTTACATCCTCAGAATGTTAAGAATAATTACAAATATTTTACATTTAGAATATTCAGAGCCAGTGATAGTAACTAATGGCTAGTGTAGTTAACTAAAACTAAAATGAGAATAATTGTTTACTGTAATTGAAATAAAACTGAATAAAAATAAAATATAAATGCTCAATACTCAAAAAACTATTTCAAGGTAATTTCAAATGTTGAAAAGGTTGACCACTAAATGATGTAATATTCAGTTCATATACTAAAAATTGCGTACAAATGTAACCAAATTAAAGCCCAATTAACTAAAATTGAAGAAAATAGCTAATTCTACAAATAGTTAAATAAGCACATGTGTGATGCTGCCCATGTAAATAGTTTTGTACAAAAGGTGTCAGGTTCGTGTGTTATTTTATAATAATATTGACTCTTCCACAGGAGCTGGAATTTGTCAGGGTGACTAAGAAGGGCAGGCTGAGGGAGGCCATTGAGGCAAAGCGCAACCTGAGGAAGGAGATTGAGCGCCTCCGTGTGGAGTGTGAGAAGAAGGTGCGAGATGCCAACGAGTCCTGCGGCAGGCTGAAGAGGGAGCTGGACAGAGAGACACAGCTCCGTGTGTGTGATAAGGGCTGTGAGGCAGGACGTCTGAGGGCCAAGTATTCCTCACAGGTGAGATTTGCCACATCTTGTATATGATAAAGTATGAAGACAGCAAATAGGACGTGCACAAAATTTGCACCACATCTCTTTTTCGTTCTCTCAGATTGAAGATCTGCAGGCAAAGCTCCAGCAAGCAGAATTGGACCGCGAGCAGTTAAGAGAGGACCTGCTGAAGGAACATGACACCCGGCAGAACCTGGAGAGGATCGTCAAAGAGCTCCAGGAACAGCTGGGCCACAAAACAGAGACGGAGGGACGCGCAATTTCAAACACACATCCGACTGAGGGAGAGAAAAAGGAAATGAGAGATGAAGATGTATCTTAAACATTTAATGTGTCTAGTGTATGGCTGTAGTTGAAGACTTTGATTTGAGGACGAGTAGAGGATGCCTCTAAAGCCAACACTTTCATGAAAAACGTACTGGAGCACAGGACAATAATCATAAAAAAACAAGCATTTTACAGTGTACGTTTACCAAAACCAATGCAGCCGTGATTCATGAACTCAAGTAACTTGAAAGAAGCTTGCTCGCTCCTTGAGAGGGAGGTGCTCGGAGGCGGGGGGCATCGCGTGGAACTGATTCTCCTTCAGTTAGCTTCTTTAAGCTAAGCTAAGGATTTTTTTTGTTATAAGCTATTTAATTTTTTTGCAAAGATACTTGAATAATATTTGGGAAACGAACATGTTTTCTATTCACAATACGTTGACAGTAGCAGGTGAACAACCTGCTAGTGCCGCTGTTACTCTGTAAACTAGGAAGTGTTACAAGCCAGAACTCAGCATAGTACACAGGTGTTGTCATTACAATGTTCTGCTCGCTTTTATTTGACCTTTTTGTTCGCTGTTGTATTGAAATAGTTTGCATGAACAACAGTGCTATGGTGCAGCAAAGCTTTATTATAAACCTACATTCAAATGAGCTTTTTATCTTTGTATTTTTAATTACCATGTACTTAAAACCCTATAGTATTGGCCACGATCAATATGGGCTGAATCCTTTTCCCTGTCCTGAACTACAATAACAAGTATTATACTTTACTAATTACCAGTTTTCACAGTCCAAACAGACATTACAGCACGGAGCATGATATTGATCACTCCATGCTTCTTGTTTGACGGTGAAATTAATGTTTTGTTTTTTCCGTTCAGAATCAGAATTGTGACAAACATCTAATTTTAGTCACTGGTTTTAGGGCTCATTTAACATAAAAAAAAATGCTGTTACTGAAAATAACATTTTTACTTATATAGAAAATAAGGATATATATATTTTTTTACTTTCTACCAAAAAAAAAAGAATTGCACTTTTAAAAAAAGATAGTTGTATTGTGTATTTGAAGCCCTCTGGTTTTTTCAAATCTCAGACACCAAGTATTGAATAAAAAAAGTTTTCATACATTTGTTACAGATGTGAATACCACTTAAACATAAAACAAAATGTAAATATGATAGCGTGCTTTACACTTCACTCTAAATGCTTTTGCTCCGAACCAATAGACTGTATGTATAAAAAAATTTAACACATAAATGAATTTCTCCTATCATAATTTCAACTAGAGGGCATTTACTATATAAAATCCTTATGGAATATTAACAAAAAACTGAAATCATTATATTTCTGAATAAATACAGTCCCTTTGGAAATCACTTTATATAATTACCAAAGCAAAGCTTCACATTCTGAGTTTGTGGGGATATGTGAGCTGTAAAGAATATTTGCTGAATTTCTAATGATATTTTATCTCCATTACCCCTGTCTTGAATAAACCTGCAGTAATACATATACTAACCTTTTCATCTCTCTATTTATTCTGGGTACATTTTTACTTCCCCTTCTATATAACAAGATCCGTAT
>JAUMHQ010000066.1:11102013-11113483 GCA_032361165.1 Enteromius paludinosus
TATATATATTACACACACATATACAAATACACACTAATTTAAATTTTTATTATTATTTTTAATTATTATTTTATTCATTTCATTGTTTGAATTTTGTTTTAAATTCAAGTTCCATAATAATCAAAAAGCAAAATAATCAAATAATATTAACAATTTATTTTGGAGTATTTAGTTCAGTGCATATTTCCAAAAATAGGCATTATCACACAGCTATTATTAAAAAGAACTAATCCTAGGAAAATAACTATGGTAACATATACCAAATTGTGGTCAAATTACCCATTCACAATGCAACAGAGAAAGTGGCATCAAATGCAAACTTGGATGGTAAACTAACTTTAGATCCTCGCCGCTTATCAATCTTGTACTCAGGAGTGCTGGATCGTTTTTCAGCTCTCTCTGGCTCAACATCTTTATCACGGTTCTTTTTCCGATACCGTATTGAAAGAGATGGATCCAATTCTAAGAGATGAAAAGTATTTTAGAATGAATAAACATATACTCTAACACAACACATTACGTTCAAGTGCATGTTTGAATATTTAGTCACTGACCCCGACACTGTTGGCAGTACCACTCTCTGATCGCTTTGGCCATCTTCTCGGTCACATTTATACAGTGACCATGGAACCACTCATTGCAGTTGTCACAACCACTATGGAAAAAGGATTTGATTAAAAGAATTAGGCACTCTGTTATGTATAGACACCTTTTGTGAGAACATGTTTGGAAAGCTTTGACTTACATCATGAAGCAGTTTATGTCTGATTTTCGACAAATGCAGTAGAGAGGAGCATTCTCTAAATCTACTACAGGGGTCTTCATGACTGGAGCCTGGTCTATATCAGACATCTCGCTGTCCTGTGACGACAGACACAATACAATGAAAACATTGACACACCAGTCAGATAATAAAGGAAGAGTGTTCGCAAACACATGAACTATAACAAGCTGAACTTAATAGAAATAACGTTAGATTCAAAGACGACGGCACCTCACACCGGAAATTATTAAACAAAAAATAACATAAAAAAAAAGAATTAGATATGCATTTATTTAACACAAAAGAGTACATGTTTTGAATAACAGCTAAAAATCAGTAACGTTAAGTCACAATAACGTTAACGTTACATATTAGCATGATAGCACACTTGTTAACAACAAAATCGATTGCGTTAGCTAATAATCTATTAATATTTACTCCTGCGTACAATATAGTTAGTTCAATAATCAATGCGTTATTTAATCTGCAACAATTGTTTTTAGGTAATTTATTTCGTTTTATTTTGACTGCTCAAGACGCAGATAAAATGCGATCAAATCATATAATAGCAGACTTACCATCGCTGCTCCCCGCCTTCTGAAAGATCCGACCAAACAGAGCAAATGAGGACCGATTAAGATAATACTTCACTGCATGAACACATCCGTATCCTAAATGTCCCGACCTCGATAACAGTAAAATTCCTAACCCAATACTACGAATTAAAGCGATGTTATAAACCATGTAGCAGTTGCATCGATCAGTGGCTAACAGCGTCGCTCGGGTCTGTTTGGGCAGAGGATTGCTTGTCATAATAAAAGTCCTCACCGGGTAAAAGTTATGTTCGTTTTCATGAGTCGTTGACAGACGAAGTAGATTTTATGGTACAGTCTAAAAACCTAATAATCAATGTGTTTTCTGTTGCTGTTTTTTATAATAAATAGCAGAAAAAATAGTAAAATAAACAACAAAAATACTGTCAAGAATTCAAATTATTATTAATGTTAGTAGTAGTCATTATATTATTATTATTATTGTTGTATTTTATTAAATAATTGTTGTGCTTGTGAATGTATTTTATTGCATTTATTGCGTTTATTTATTGGTAGGGGGTGTGGTGCATGTGCGTCCTATCAACACTATGACATGCGAACGAATGGATAATGATCAGGCAAAGCAACTGCCCCTGCAGCGCAAGTAAGACTAAATCAATCTGGCATCTGACGGACGATGGGATGAATGTGGTTGTGAAGGTTAGTGAATTTTAATAAACTTGAAAAAATAGCTACTATTTTATATAGCATAACTTGGCAATCGTAGAATACGGTGAAGTAGGTAAATCAGGAAAAGTAGGCTACGTTATATTATAAATTATTCCTACTGATATATGCATCTGTATAAATCTGGCGACGTAATACCGCATTTAATTTCGTTGATGTTGATGATGAGGTGGTCAGGTGTGTTTTACAATATTCATTTGGTTCTCAGTTATCTTTGAGACATTTGAGTTGCAGGAGAGTGTTAAATAATTTGTAATGTTAAATTATTTATAATTAAAAAAAATATGCATTTTACAGTAATATTCTATTAATTAATTTATATCTCCATTAATATCCTGAAAATGATACATTTTTTTCAAAACAAGGTTTTGAGATCTGCTTGCAAGGAAGTTTTCCTGGCATCTCTCTGACTCAAGGTAAGCAAACATTGGACTAATAGGTTACTGAAATTTATTGCCCTCTTTACATCTAAGATGCCTCTTATCCCTGTCACACAATATGTTTGCCAAATGGATTGAGATTAATAATAGATTAATGACTCTGGCACTTTTTTGCCCCATCAGTACTTTTTGTGCTGGGCTTTGTATTTTTCTGCGTATATATAAAATTATTTATATACTTTGTGCACATCAAATGTATAACTCTAAAATAAACATGTATAAATCAGTAGAAGTAGTCATGCATGCTTGTCACAAACAGGGCTCACGTTATTAACTGTTAGTTCCGTAACCTATCAACTTGTCAAGTGATCAATTAGCTTTCTCCCTCTACAGTATTTTACCATTAGTATTTAAAATATGCCACAGACAATAGCACATCTATTTTCTTTGCTTCCTGCGCTTGAATATTTAATGACATAGTTAAGAGTTCAAATGCTCTGGCATTTTCACTCTACATCTTTACACTTCTTCTTCTTGCAGTGAATACAGTGTTTGGAAAGATGGACTGTGATCATGAGGACGAACACGGTGGCCGTTCGCCAACCGGATCCAAATCCAACTTCTGTGAAAGTGAGCTGAAAGATAATTCGGTACTTAGTACGTCAACTTTTCAGCACACTGGTAAGACTTTTCTGTTTATTTTAATACATCAGTACAGAGCAAAAGAGCAACTGATATTGTGGTTTATTTATTTTACAGAGTCGTCTGGTGTAAAAGACTCAGAATCGACTAGAGCATGTCTAAAGGATAATGAATTATCACCAACTGATGAACTTTCTGGGAAGGAAAACTTATGTCTTATTTCCCCTCTTAGCAAATCAAAACCACTAGCATTTGGTAAATATCTTTCACACTACCAATCAAGCTAACATCCAAATAACTCTATTATTATAATCTCCTTTTGTTTTTTATAGATGTGCATGTCAAAGACGTTTCGGCAGATGTGAAAAAGCCATTTCAGAATGCTCTAAACCCACCAGTCGGTGACATCAGCGATGCTTTTCCCGTCTGCGTTCAACTATCCACAAGTCCTCTTAAAAGAACACATATCACCGCTTATAAAACAACACACCGTCATCGCAAAACCAGCCGGTCCTCCACCTCCACACTGAGTCGTATGAGCCTGAAAGCCCCCGGTGAAGGTAAGCAACACCTCAAATTACATTTGACTCAATGAAATGAGGGATTCAATTTTTATGACATCTAATGCATTATAGATGCTGAAGTCTTTGCTAGCACGTCTGATGGGCTTTCTGTCTTCCTGTCATATTTTATCACACTGATGAGTATAAATTGATGAGGATGCACACCAAACTTTTTTTGGTGTGGTGCTGATTGGTAGTATAAAGGCTCTTAAACGTACAAAACAGGAATGCAGTTTTATGATGAGCTACGCTGTCAGCAATGCTGCTTTATTAGTGGTTACCACATCAATATTTTTGTCAGTGATTCAGCCATTAATGGGGCATTACATGTTCAATTCGAGTTAAGCTCAGTCCAAAGCACTTGTGCTGTATTGTTGTTGATTACCACAAAAAAATATTTTGACTTTTTTGGAAAAAATTGATATATATATATATATATTGTACAGTGAGGCACTGCAAAGTAATTGCTAGATCCCTGTTACTGTTTTAATCATGGTTTTAATAGTTTAGCAACAAGACATAAACAGTGTGTGTTAACATGATTTTATTGTGAAAACCACTTTCCCGTGTAAGTTATATAAATGTTAAAATGTTGTTGCTATGACAATGTAATGCTTAAAATCATTGTAACATTATGATTTAAAGAACAGTTCACTAAAAATGTAAATTTAAATAAGCTGAAAATGTACTCACTGCAGGCTATTAGTTTTTCCCAATTGTTTCCACACATTTTCTGAAAGCATGCCTCATATTGTCAGAACCCTACACACAAATCACAAAACACACATACAATGGGCAAAACCCTTCAACCCTTCACCTGCAAAATCAAACTTTACTTTCAAAACAATGTAATTTCTTCTCAAAATGGTATTTTGCTTTCAAATGACACACACAAACCATCACACGAATAGACATTTATAGGAACCAGTTGATCACTGATGTGCTTAATATAAAGCACTATGACCACTTCTTCTCCATTCATCATAATGACTTACTGTAAGCCTTTTTTGTTCAGTGTTACACTTACTTCAGACAGTACATACACGGCCGGAGCAATGCACAGGCTTTATATGGCTTCAGCCTCCCAGGGGGCCCCCAATTGGTCAAAAGAAAGAAAAAACTTAATATCCATTGGATTAAAATAAACATTTAAATAAGCGGACGCTGATTGGGTGAGGCAAACCCGCCTTCAGTATATAAAAGTCAGACGCAGACGGGGGGGCCTACAGCAACCTGTAGCCTAGGGGCCCCTGGCCATGTTAATCCGGCCCTGAGTACATAGGCCTACATAAGTGCATTGTAAAATATTTCAGAATATTGTTTTTATACAAAACACATAAATGCACGGTACCAAATATATTTTACTGTATTTTTTCCCACAAAAACAATATACAGTGTTCATCCCAACCAACACAAAGTTGCACATAATGGGGTCTACATATACCACCAACAGAAGTATTTACTGAATACAGTTACAGGAAAAAAAAACAGCTATGGTGCATCCTCTCTTCTGTTTCGGTCTGGCCACAGCACCTCATCCACACCCAGGCAGCGGGGGAAATATCGCCCAGCATTGCAAATATAGCCACGAAAAGCATCAACTGCTATATCTCTTGGAGAAGGGGTATACGTGTGTGTAGATTTCGGTCATACACTTTCCATCTCCAGGCAGAAAAAAATCCTCTATAGTATTGAGGAATGGAGAATGTGGAGGGAGATAAACAAATAACAAAAGTTTTATTAAGCTCTATTTCTAAATTGCAATTATGTGTGACAGGTATTTACCCGTTTGATGAGTTACTATGCAAAGTAGGGCAACTGACTTTACAATTTTGAATGACAGTGTGTTCCTCTTGAAAACAAGAGATTTTCTTTGTAAAAATTGTGCCAAATGCAGAGAATTGTGTGTAGTGTTTGGAAAAGAGTCTGTTTTAAACCTGCAATTTGAGAGTAAAGCAGGACTTGTGCTTGGTTCAGGGGGTTGGTGCATCAGTTACATGTTATAGTCCTTGTTTGGAGAAATGCAACATTACATTGGTCACCAAATTGGACCTCTGTAGTGAATGGGTGCCATCAGAATGATAGTATAATCCACTGGTAAAAACATCGGAAAAATCCACAAGTAATCCACACAACTCCAGTTTATCAATGAATGTCTTGTGAAGTGAAAAACTGAGAAACATATCCATCTCTAACTTTAAACCATTACTTTATGGCTGTATTATTTTGGACTTATCTCTGTTATGAATAGAGGAAGTTAAAATCCTAATGATGGATTTGTTTCGGACAAGCAGGCAGCTTTTCACAAGATGTTATTTGATGGACTTGAGTTGCGTGGATTACATGTGGATTTGGTGTTTTTATCAGCTTTTCCGACTTTAATTTTGACAGTACCTATTCACTGCAGAGGATCCATTGGTGACCAAGTAATGCAACATTTTTAGGTGAAGAAACAAACGACATCTACATCTTGGATGACCCGAGGGCGAAAATATTCATTTTTAGTTGAACTGTTCTTTTAAACAACATGCAGCCCCAATAATACACAAGATCTAACAAAATTAATGTTAAAGTGCTTATATAAAATAAGTTGATTATTATAAGGCCTTGTATAGACTACTTTTGTTGTAAATGCCTCACCATAACCTTTTAAAAGAAAAAAATCAATCAACATTATGCCACAGATGTCGACTGTGCTTATCCTGTACTTAAGGCATAATATATATTCAATTCAAAAATTGTTTTGTTTTTTCTTGCACTTCTAGACCTGTGTGCATCCTTTCTGTTGGCGTGTTTGTTTTGCAAGTTTTGGGATTGCGTGCTGGCCGTTGGTGACGGATGTCAGTACTGTGTGGCCTCTATCTGTACGTCCTTCTGCACTAACGCATGCTGTTGCGACCCTTCCAGTCTGGAGGACTTTATAGATTTTTGCCCATGTTGCAGCTGCATTGAATGCATGGAGGCGTGCGGCTGCAGTTGTGGAGAAAACGCCTTTGACTGCTCCATTTGCGATCTCTGTCTACAGACCACTGAGTGTCTGGAACTAGGCATGGAGCTCTCTCAACTTCTGTTTCACTAGCTGCTCGTGACATCTCACGCTCGTTTATATACTGCTCATGAAGATCACATAAAGCTGGAATGGAATGCAGCAAATGTTATGTGCTGATTACACAAGCATGTAATTCTGCTGGTTGATTGTGGCTGTGATGCTGCACGTCTGCATTTGAGGAAAAGAAATCATATGCTGTTCACGTGATCTGATCTAGATGATATTGAAATAATAAAGAGTTTTTCCTTTGCAATTTGAGAAATGTGAATATTTGTTAAAAATAAATGGTCAATAAAATAGCTTTTATTGGCTAATTTAGTGTTAACATATTCATGATACGATTTGGCAATGTTAGATTGCATTATAATAAATATGTTATACTATGTCCTTGAATTAAAAATATAAAACCGCTTAAAGCTGTGTGAAATGGATGTGTGTCAATGTATACTGTAAGTCAGTGTATACATAAGTACTAGATTTGTTTACCTAAATCCTTAACACATAAAATCTAGCACATTAAATTAATTTTGGGATGATACTGGAAGTGAATATGCACATGGAAAACATGAAATACTGCATTGAAAAATGGAAATGACATTTGATTTTTTTTTTCTCATCAGTTTATTTTAGCCAATTAAAGGCCACCAACACACAGGAAAATCCTAATTAAAATACATTTTCTCTCAATTATAAATTATGTGCCTTGAAAAAACTTGTTTACAAAAAAGAACAACACCTTCCCTTTAATTGGAGTACAGATGTAATGAAAGTAAAGGCAATGACACACACCAGCAACAGGACAATAACTGGCGATTTAGTTTTAATGAGTGGAAATATGTCACTAAGGACTGTATTGTCAGCAAATGAGACAATATAAATAATGATGCTGCGTAACTTCAATCATTTCAAACTTGCGCCCATCATTTCAAAAGGGAAACTGCATAATCACATTTACATTCAAGTTTTTAAATATATTTTACAAGTCTGCATTTAGCTTTGAATCAAATAGTTTTTTATATATACTATATATATTATACATTCATTTGAATTGCTGCAGTGTTAATAGAAAACAACTTTAAAACCTTTCATTTTTCTATATTTACAAACCGAAACAATGCCTTTTGTTCCTTCACGTTAAATGCACAGTTTGATCAGAGAGGAAAAATTCATTTGGCTTCTACCAGCAGTACTCCTCGTCATATTTCTGAGCACAGCACGGATTTAAAAGTTCATTTTCATAACAGTTCCATTCGCAGGTAAGTGTGTAATTAGCTGCATCTAACAAATCGCTGATTTACATCTACTGGTTAAAAAAAGCACTTACGGCAGAGGTAGCTTGTAACATTTTATACCTGAAAAGCTATTTGTGCATGACATTTATGTGGCTTGTTTCCTTATACCATCCTAAAAATCAAGTAATACTTTACGCAAAATTCATTACTAACACTAGCTAATGCATTAGTTATCATGACTACATAAATCAATCTAGGTCAAATGTTAATTTATAAATATACTACTGTGCGTTGTTACGTGATTGCATTTTAAAAATGTATATTTGAAAACAAATTAGTATATGTAAAACTAGAATCATGATACCTGATGTATTAAGTAATGCTACTGAATTCATTGAAGATACGAATTTACCTTATTGTAAAGTGTTACCAAAAACATGTATGAGCACCTGCACCATTTGTTTAGCAATGTAACATCGAAGAAGGTCAAACTAAATAACCATAAAAGGAAGGGTTGTAAACTAACAAATAAAACGTAGAAATTTCAAACCAGTTAGTAAATATGCAAGCGCTTGGCTGAAAGTAAAGCCAGCAAAGAGTGTAAAAAAAGAAGAGATTTTTCTGATACATGCAGAAATATTGCTTAAACATTTTCAAAATAACAAAATGAGTAATGAGTTCATGCTATTAAACATCCCTTTGATGTGATAAGTGACTACTCACGCCACACTCCAAAATCATATAGATATATATGTGCACTTGCATGCTCTGAATGCAGAGTCTAAAAACACATATCTAAAACAGTAATAAACATCACATGATTTACCTGCATAGAAAGGCTAAAATGTCCTAAACTTTAGCTACAAAAAAGCTAATTGTTTTGGGTGTGTTTAGAATTTGGGATAAGCTTTTTATTACTGTGTAATACTATAGTTCATTTTTTTTGTTCGAAGACTGGTGCTGTCAAACTATTTATTCAGATTAGTCGCACTTTTGTTTACCTAATATGGGTGTACGTTGTATATTTATCATGTAAATATAAATACACACAGACAGAATATATTTAGAAAATTGTACACATTTATATAATTGGTATTCTAAATAAATATTTTAAATGTATAAACATAACATGTGTGTATTTATATATACATATTAATCGTTTGACAGCACTAATATAGAGATGACAGCACAAGAAGTGAAGTATTTCTAAAAGGGATAGTCCGCCAAAATGTGGCATTTCTGAGAACGCACAAGAAGATATTTTGAAGTTGGTAACTAATCAGCTTTGGTAACCACTGAGTTAATTTCTCAAAATATCTTCTTTCAAGTTCCACAAAAGAAAGAAAGTATTAGAGCGACATGATCTCTTTAAACGCATCCCATGTCGAGGAGGAAAGCACAGAAACATACATTTAGTGGTCAGTTCGATCACAAGTCGTCCTCCATAGTCTCGCTACTCCTGCGGCTGCTGGTCTTAGAGGCTCCTGATGACAACGGGGAGAAGAGCGTATCTGAAGGCCTGCCGGTGGGCATCGTGTAGCCGTCATCCATCAGAATGTCACTAAGACCCACGTCAGGGTAAAGATCAGAGGCTGAAGGGTCATCCAGCTCGGCAAAGCTAAACGTATCCAGATTGAGAGGGCCGCTTACTGCTGCAGCAGCTGGAGAGCTGGAGGAAGGTATTGAGAGGAACGGAGAAGTCTGTGCCATGACATCCACGCTGAGGTGGCACTGAGGTTGGGCTTCCCCACAGCCAGCCTGCATGGACTGGTTTCCTTGCAGTAGTTGCTGCTGAAGGAAAGAAGCGTCTGCGCTCTGGCCTGGAGACATAGTGTCGGAGAGGCCAAGATGATGAGCTTGCATCTCTAACTCCTGTGTGCAACAAACAGCAGGGGGTGTTAAAGTCCATCTTTATACAGGATATCACAGTGCTCACTTTTTACATTCATGCCATCCTGCAGGTGAAATACTGTGTAATGGAAAATGAGTAAATATTGATGATTTAGTGGAGGAAGTGAAGAGATTAGTATGGGATGATGTGCTTTCGGGTAGGCAGGAAAGCGAACATCCTTGTTTGGACATATACCTGTATGCGGAGCAGCAAGGCCTGGTTGGATTGCTCCAGTTTCTTCTGCCTCATCTCAACCTCTTTGGACCTCTGTTGCTCTTTCTGAAGTTTTCTTATATAATCAACAGAAGCCTTCAAAATTGTTCCCTTGTTCCAGCGCATCTCCCTGCCGCAGAAACAGTAATATGGAGAAAAACAATTAGAATTTTAAAAATCAAACAGCCTTCTTGTTTTAATGTATTTTAATTATTAAAAACAGTTGTGCTGCTCAATATTTTTTGTGGAAACCATAAATCATTTATTTGCATTTTATACACCTTTTTTTTTAAGATTATAAATGCCTTAACTGTCAATTGGGATCATTTTAATGCATCCCTACCGAATAAAAACATTCATTTCTTTCTAAAAAAAATAATAATGACTGACACAAACCTTTTAATTTTGTTTCATTTTAAAACTAAACAGCAGTAGCTCAATTCAAGGGCAATTTAAAAACAGAATTAAATCAATAAGCCTGATCACCATAAAGCCTAAACAAGTTTCAGGAAAATTACTTACGGATCACTGGATTTGGGTATAAGTGCTCCTAATTCCTTTATTCGGTCATTTATGTTGAATCTTCTCCGCCGTTCAACTGCACAAAGCAAAACACTTTTTGAGACCAAGCCATGCAATGGCACGGTATACACACAACATGTTACCAGAGTGCATGTTTTTTGAACTCACTGAGATTGTGATTATCTTTCTTTTGCCTCTCCTTCATGAAGGCTCTGGTTTCTACGTCTGAAAATATAAAAGCTGATATAACCAGCACACAACAAACAACTCAAACAAACGAAATACAGAAGCCGGGGGTGAGTAAATCATTACCATTGATTTCCCTTTTAACATTGGGCAGATCTGCTGGACAAGAATTGCTGACGGTGATGCTGGGGGCTCCCATGCCAGGACTATTGTAGACATCCAGAAGGTTGCCTGGTAGCTAAAATAATAAAATGGACAAGAAAATGAATTAAAAAAAAATTGCTGCACCAGAATATGGTTATCACATCAGTTTAAAATATACTGTTTAAAATCAAATATTTACTTTACCATTAAGTATACTGCTCAAGCACCTAACTATAAATAAACTCTACAAAATGTGTGACTGTATTATTAACATACAATTCAATTACTACATTTTTTGTAATATTCAGATGATTATGGTTAACATTACACATTAAATAAGTTAAATTATAATATTACATGTATTCCAAATAAATTATAATAAAAACCTTATTTTAGTTTGAAAACAGCAGTGAAGAAAAGTGTAATGAATTTAAAAATAAGATTTTACCTCTCTTTTCTTTTCATGCTCCCGCAATAAAACTAAAATCCTCATTTTATGTCAATTCACTTTTACTCCTTCCTCCATAAAAGTTAAATCCTTCACCATTTATTTCCCAAGTTCTTTTTACCGCCTGCCTGCATGCTCTGCACACTCCGTTCACAGA
>JAUMHQ010000066.1:11124533-11138012 GCA_032361165.1 Enteromius paludinosus
TGTAATACCTATGTCATACCCATGTCATTATACACATTTGTGTCCTCATAAACCACATAAACCCGCACACACATACACACACCCAAAAAAACTAAAATTGTGAAAA
Source organism: Enteromius paludinosus (assembly GCA_032361165.1). NCBI lineage: Eukaryota > Metazoa > Chordata > Actinopteri > Cypriniformes > Cyprinidae > Enteromius > Enteromius paludinosus. Next base: position 11,124,640 of record JAUMHQ010000066.1, read on the forward strand.
AAATATACAATTGTGACATACTGTTCTGAGATGAGAGAACATAGATAATTTGTGCTCCAGTGATCTATCAAAATACTTACATGTGTACATCTTGTACAAAAGCTCCATGAACGATAACACATTCACTGTTTGTTGTGTGTGTTTTAATACAGTAATTGGATGATTTGATATTTGATAGTTGATAATGACAACAAATTCACCTACCACTCTCAGCTCTGTGTCAGCTCTGTCAGGTGAAAATATTTCACACTTGTTGTGGAACGTCACATGTGAAATCTGTCTGCTAACATCGGAATGTGTTTTAAAACGTAAAAGCATCTTGCTTGCTGTAAAAATAAATAAATAAAGTTAAAATCATCTTACAGAATCCAAGGTGAAAAGCACATTTTGATTAAAAAAAGGGAAAGGTTGGGAGGTTGCAGCATAAAGTAAGCAAATACAGTAAATATAAGATACATAAATGTAGAGTGCAAAGTTATTCTTTTCAATTTTGCACTCTGTTTCGTTCCACTTCTCAAGAATCAGCGATACACAAATATACTCATCATTGTTTTAACCTAATGAGTTCCGTCATATAAGCCTCCTAGTAAAAGTCGTGACTTTACTGGCCAGCCTAGGTGAAATCCTCTATCCGCTTGATGTGGAATTGAGCTTATGCAGGATTACAAGATGTTACCTGGCTTCATGTGCTCTGCATCTTATAAACTCATAGCAAAACAATTCAGGAAGTTCAAAGTGCAGTTATTTTTTAGTACAAAAAGCGAAACACAATGAACCATACATACCCATTTTTTCCAAATTGTATGAGAAATTTTATAAACGATTTGAATGACATTCAAACTAAATTGTATTTTTTTTAAGTTTAGGTCTTACCAAATGGTGTTGAACTTGAGTTCAACCCTTCTCAGGACAGTAAACAGACAAGTTATAGCTAAATATGCTGGTCAAGACTATTTCAACTGTATTGATGGGTCCCTCAAATGGATCCGAGAACAGATAAGACATTATTAAGCAATCTTCCACTTCTAATTATTCATAATTTATAGAAGTCCAGCTGTTTTCTTGTGTCAATGCTGTTAGTAAAGATGAAATCACACCCCTGTTGTGTTGTTCCCTTGTTTTCTGGCAGCATAGGCTACAATGGCCCACTCTGGCATTTTGAAAACTCTGGAGATCAAAAATCTCAAAAAACAGAATTATTGTTATTGTCAAATTCCTTTACTTTTGATGTCTCCTCGGTTCAAGTCGAGACTGTCCGAGGCATTTTATAACTACCAGATCATTGTCATAAAGATTTTCCTCGTAACTTTTTCTGATGTGAGGTAAATTAAGGCTAGCTGCCAGGTACACCCAAATCTGAATATGAAATTATGGGTCTTAACTGCTGGTATAAAAGCACGCGTCCATGCATACTGTACATTTGCACCCACACACACAGGGACATATGGATACTCAGAATTAAAAAGGTAAGACCTCAGTTTGAGGTTAATCTTCATTAGATAAGAAGTGCTTTTAGTGTCACGTTCCAGTTGAAATGGCCTAGCCCCCTTTAGGCTTAAATGGAGGAATTGCAATTGACTTGCTCTTATTTGCAGACTTCTAAGTGACTTTTAAGCTTTAAATCCTGTCTAGCTTAATAAAACATACTGAACTGAAAGTTATTTTCTTTTGAGTGGATTTTGTCCGGCTGTCTTGGGGATTTCAGTGCAATTTCTTAGTTTTTAAGTGAAACCTGGGAAAATGTGTAGAAGTGAATTTGTGAATTTATAAAATATAAGTATAGGGGGCCATAGAAATTACTTTTCCAATTTTATTACTTTTCCAATCCCATTACCTTCAATTGCAAAAGACAAATCCACTTTTGGATTTCCAGGACTTTTGAAATAGGAAAAGCAAAGAAATACGGATTGTCATTGGTAATTAGGATGTCAAATTGACAGTCACTTCCTCAGCAGCTGCATTCTTGTAGTGTGCCGACTAGATATTGATTGATTGCTTGATTTTTTTTGTTGTTGACTGAAATGTAATGATAGGGGAATATAATACAGTAAAGTCAAATTTACTCTAAATGTTTAAATATAAAATATGATGATTTCAGTTTTTGCAATGTGTGTAATTAAAGACATGCAAAATTAAATATTTATTTTGCTGCTTTTTTTATTTTCATCAAAGAAAAAATAAACCATATTACATGCTGTACATGGGCAGGCATCTATCTATCAAACATTTTTTTGATCATTTTTGTTTTCTTGCAAGATGACTACAAAATTAAACTTAACGCTTTATCACATTGCCACTGAACATCAGTCCAGCAGAATTGTACATTAGAATGAGGCGATTACTTTTTGCTGTAAGTTAATCCACACTGAGTGTCACATTCCCACAAAGAAGTGCACAACCTTCTGAATAGCCAGTGGACAAATGATTGTGTGACAAATGATTACATTAAAAACTGTAACAGCATTCCTTCGAATATTAAGCCACAGGGCCATTGAGAAAGTAATGTTAACACACGCTGTCATGCAATAAGGTATTCCCAATCACTCCAAGGGAAATATTTGGAAGCAGAATCGTCAAGATACGGTAAGGGTAAACAAGGAATATAAAAAGTCCCATTTTCATCTTTTTTCTCCATGTCTGACTCAAGACGTTTGCTCTGAGATCTGGTGCGCGATTTATGCAGGGGCCACAGAGGACACTTCTGTCTTGGATGTGGACACCTCAGAGCCATCATCCACCTTCTTTCCAAAGAGCTGCATGATGCATACACGGAACTGCAAAGAAGGACAAATCAAGATTATTTTGTTTTCTCAATGTGCACAGTGTATGAGCTCCGTTAAACAGCATTGACAAACCTGTCGGTTCATGAAGACATAAATGATGGGGTTGTAGATGGTGGCGCTCTTGGCAAAATAGGCAGGCATGGCTGCTGCCAGTGGGTGGAAGGCATAGCCTGGGTTTGCAGCAGCAAAGCAGGCGAAGAACGTATAAGGTCCCCAGCAAACACAGTAGGCCACGATCATGACAACTACCATTCTGGACACTTCCTTCTCTGCTTTCTGTGTGGACTCAGAATCCTTCTGCTGCTGGGCTACCTGTTGGGAAGAAATGATAGACACTTAGTGGCTTTTTTACAAGCTGGAATAAACTTCTGAAAGCAATCCTGGGAGATGACTTACAGCACGAATGGCCAACCACACGGCAATGTAGCAGAGAACGATAATTGCCAGAGGGATGATACAGCAGGTGATCATCAGGACAATCATGTAGGACTGGACGCCAGGGTCCTCGCTTCCACTGAAGACATCAGGCCCACAGGAGGTCTTTAGACCATGGGGCCAGTATCTGTAAGAAGATAATGGATTGGAAGATCCACATTTTAGCTTATGTTAATCTTACCAGCCAAATGATACAATTTTATGTTGAATTACTAAGATATACACCTATTTTTTAAATGTCTTTTTTTATTATTTAATAGTACATTTTACCTGCTCCAGCCAAAGATGGGAGGTGCACACCAGAAAGCAGACCAAACCCAGGAGAAGATGATACCAGCAGATGCCCATTTTGCATCGAACTTTACATTTCCAAATGGTTTACAGACAACCACCCATCTTTCCCAAGAGATGATAGTCAAAGACCACAGACCAGCAATACCTGTTGATTGGGATGTTAATTGCTATGAAAAACCTGACAATGTTTCAAAAATTTTAAATATTAATAGTTCAATGCTTTCATCTGTAGTTGTGAACAATTATGTCTTTGGGCAGTAACTTACCACATGTAGCCACAGTGTAGCCCTCAAAAACACACATGGGGTGTCCAAGGATAAAATAGCCGAAAAACTGGTTGGTGACACTGATTGTGCTGGCAAAAAGAGTCTCTCCTAGATCAGCTATAGCAAGGTTTACCAGAATCCAGTTAAGAGGGTGACGGAGCTTCTTAAATTTGGCCGTGGCCACCAGCACCAGCCCATTGGTGAAGGTTGAGGCAACGACCACAAAGAGCATCCATGTTGTTGATAAGTTGTACACCCATCGAGGGGCAATGTGGTAGTTGGGTCCCTCAAAGGGATCTGGAAATGAGAAATAAAGAACGGTTATATGACCATCTTGGAGGAGTTCTCAGTCATTGCAACCAACTTTCATTTTTCTAAAGCATTATATTCAGCATTCTGAACTTGTTCTTTGTCCTTTATGTTCCTTCATGCAGGTTATAATCAAATATTTGAAGTTTAAGACTGACTAAATTTCCTTTCCTTGCCACTATTTTGAAACAGCCTGCTAAGTCTTTCAAATGGCTTTATCGTGTAAACAGAATATCTTTGTTGTTCAAATGAATGTTGTGTTGAGAAATAATACAGAAAAAAATTGGGAAGACTCACCCTTGGTGTTATTGCTGTTCGTATATGTAAACATTGTTTCCCTCGTCGATTCATCTCCTCTTCTCCTGGCTGCAAACATTGCGTCTCCCCACTGCTCTGCCATTGTTTGCGGTTGTTGTATTGCCCAAACCTGCAGTTACTTGGCTGTTGTAAAGGTCTGGGCCTTGTGCTTTGTACTATCTGCTGTCTCTGGCCGACTCACACCGACAGACTTTGGGTTCCTGTCAAAGAGCTTTTATACGCGAAAAAAGAGGATGCCCTGGCTTACAGGGTGGAGAATTTTTGAGGTCAAAACAGGTATCAGGAGCAGAACAGAGACTCATTCATTAGGCTTATAGGAGGCCTAAGCTACTGTTCCTTCCTAGGATTGCTGAAGCCATCACAGGTAAACCAAAACAATGTGCGGTGACATTTGGCATAACCGAGCAAGGAGTGATTATAAGGTGACAGTGCCCTTTGATGCTTTCTAAGTTTTAAATTTAGGTCACAGATCACTTTTGCCCTTGACTGAAGCTTCTTGGACAGTGTGTCAAGAATGAATTTTATTAAACATGCATGTGATAATAATTGCAAGCAAAAACCAATGCAATTTTCTGGAACAAAATAGCATTATAGTAAAAATAACAGAATCCTTTCTGGAACTCAGTATACTCTTCTTTTTATGTTTAAAAAAATTTATAGGATGATTCCATTATGGGTTTTAAAATAATAATAATAAAAAAAAAAACCCAATAAAAAAAAAAAAAAAAAAAAAAAAAAAAAATATATATATATATATATATAATAAACAGTGATTCTAGAGGAATCATAATTTTGTACAATGGCCCCTGCAGCCTATTGCAGAAGTAAAGAACTTTTTACATTATTTAAGTTGTAGATTGCATTAAATGCAATAAATACTGCACGTTTGCACATTCATTAATTCATGCATATATTGCAAAGTTACATAGAATCTATTTCATAGCTTCTATTCTATTCTATTCTGATCTATTATATTCTATTCCACACACACAAATGCACATTCAACACAAACATGTCTTCTTTTTTCCAGCTTTTAAAGGATTCAGGCCATTTCAAAACTGCAGGTTCGTAATTAATGTTAATGTAACTGCATAACTTAAAACTGAAGACTTAACAGAGTATATTTAAATCTTAATAAAGGAAATCAAGTTTTTTTCAGCTATATCAGTGTCTTTGTAAACACAGTGCCGCACAGTTTAACACTTAATCATTATTCTCTCTTGCTAATTTAAAACAATTTCCATTTTAATCATTGTGTTTTGTGCAGGGTAACTGTAAGTCAGACATCTAGGTTACAGTCCAAGTCCAAATCAGCTTATTGGGACAACTGGGGTACCCAGGTACCCTCCACATTGGATCCTAATTAGCATTGACAAGGATGCAGCCCAAACCTTCCTAATCCAAATGGATTGATGGTTCAGTTTAGGGAAAGCAGGGTTTATCTGAAAATCTTGATGAGGTCAGTTTTAATCTCTCCCTCTTTCTGACGATAGGCGTTTTCTTTTTCTTTTTTTTTTAGTCATCTGCATCTCCTTCTATTGTGGCAAAGTGGAGGAAGGAGGAAGTGAATGCTAAGACGTGAACAGACCAAACTAGGATGAGGATGGAGCCAACACGAAGACAAGACAGTCTGTAAACTTTTTTTTTACTCCTTGTTGTCTCCTTGTTTTGGGCAAATAAGAAAAAACTAAGAATTGTACTGATATGTATGTTATATGTATGTCAAATCAGGAATTTGCTCATTATGATCTCTTTCTTTAGACTTAATGGAATTATTGGTGGGACTGCGAATCAAGGGTCACTATTGTGATTTTTTGGTTGCTTTCACAGTGTAAATTACAGATATTCAGTGATGTAGTTAAAAAGGATGTTTTTCAGAAACAGATGGATCAGAAAGTATCATGGGACAGCACTCAGTCAGTCGTATGTCTGGAATTCCGCTAGTTCTGAACTATTCGTGATTGGCAAAAGTTCACTACTAGCAGAACTCGGATATACAACTGAATTCTCATCGAAAGCTCAAGATTAGCCATTGGAGAACTGCTGTATTCACGGTATATAGTGCTGAATGTGTATTTTAGGTAAAATACATTTGAATGAAATTAATCCATATGATAGATGTTACTCTAACGTGGGCAAAGCTTTGCTTTTACTGCTCATTGTTTTTCTAACATCATTTGTGGCTTAATTTCTTGATGAATTGATCTTGGTCTTGATTTGATTGTGTTAGGATGGATTGAAATTTGCAAAAGCTAACTTCACATTCTTTCTTTGCACTTTTCTCTTGATTTGGAAGTGATCTACTTATTGGATGACGTACAAGAAGTTAAGGTGAGTAAGCATGCACACACAAATCACAATGAGATTTCTAAAGAGACGTAGACACTCATGATTAATTATTAGTGAAATGATTCAAAATCATTAAATATTAGTGCAGCAATTCAATGCAAAGCAGTTTAGTGCACAATATAATACTCTGATTTTATTTTTCAGACCATGCTTGGATATGTTTCTCCCTTACTCATAACCAAAGTGCTATGGACTTGATTATTACAACCAGATATATAATATGCTTCGGTTTTCATGTGTTAGTTGTGGTAAAATAGTGTGCTCACTTCATCAGTTTGTTCAAAACTGGAAGAAACAAGACGAATGTAATATATTTCATATATAAACCATTGTACTGTATGTCACTACTCTTCCACTGAAACATATAACAACACAATTCTTTCTTTCATTGCATTTATTGTACATTTTTAATGATAACAATGAACCTCCACTAATTCTACTGGTTCAGCAAGCCAAGACCATGTTACAAAAATGTTGACATTAAAAGCAAAAATTCCTATTGCGTCTATGTTTATTATTTACAGTTATAGTGAAATTGTTTTTCATTGCCAGAGTGGTTCTGTCCAAAGGGTGATGTTGCATTAAGAATGGGCTTATTTCTCTGGTGCAACAGAAGAGACCTGGGTGACCTGAGATGAAGTAGAGGCTTCATCTTCCTCAATATTTTTGCCACAGACCATCTTCATCATACAGGATCGGAACTGGGTTTCACAAGAAAAGAGCAGAACATGTTACTAGTGCTTGTAGATGATTACTTGTGATTAGTTATGTCATGTGAACATTGTAGCCCTGTTGAGACAAACTTCAAATCTTCACTTAGCAAATAATACCTGTTTGTTCATTAAGACGTAGATGACGGGATTGTACACTGTAGAGGCTTTGGAAAGGCAGGATGGTATGGTTGCCATTCTCAGATCAAATGCTTCACCACGGTGGAAAACTATCCAGAGTGAAAAGGTAGCATATGGTGCCCAGCATACTAGGAAGCCGAACACCATCACCACCACCATCTTTGTCACCTCTCTCTCTGCTTTCTGGGTCGAAGCTGAATCTGCTTGAGCTTTGGCTGCCTGGTAGGATAAACAAGGGACAATAATCCATTTACAGTCTCCATCTAGTGGACATGAGCAATGTGTATCGCAGAGCAATGGAAGAAATGTATCATTTGTTCATGTAAAAAAATACACAATAAACAGCATTTTATCAGTATTTAGTTTTAGCACAAACCCTACCTTTACTAAAACGTTTATCATTTGAATGTTCATGTAGCTAAGGTTTTCCAATCAAAATAAAGAACTGAAACGAACAGAAAAAAATATGGTTTTGTGGTTTTTGTGAAATATAAAAAAAAAAAATAAAAAAAAAAATCTAAAATTCTTCCTCTTCCTCACCCACACCTTTACATGTCAGGGACAGCTTTCAATGGGAAATTCAAATTGTACTCACTAATTTGAGCGTGATGAGTAGTTGACCGTAACAGAACACGATAGTGCCGAAAGGAACCGCAAAGCAGAAGCAGAACAAAAACATGACGTAGGATTCATTGTTGTATTTGTTGTTAGTGGTATACCAGTCAGGTCCACAGGAGCACTGCAAACCTTCAGGTATGTACCTGTAAGAGAGATCTCAGTTAAACTGATGGCACAGACAGCTCCGTACACTTGAATTATAATCGGATTAAGGACTTGATTTAGAAAAAGGTGCTAGGTGTTGGTTTTCTGTCTTCTGGTTAAGTGTAGGGAGGCACTGTGGCATGAGCAGTGGGACTTACCGGCTCCAGCCGAACAGTGGAGGGAGTGAAGCTGCCATTGCACTAATCCAAGGAAGTATGCAGCCAGCTATGGCATGAGGCGTTTTGAAGGTAAAGTTCCCAAGGGGTTTGCAAATGACCAGCCACCTTTCAAATGCCACTACAGCAAGAGACCACAAACTCACCATTCCTGCAAAAACAGAAAAACAGTTTAAACTGTTAAACTACTACTGACTACAGAAGCTTTAAAATAATGTTCATGCATGTTGCATTTTACCTCCAAGGGTTGCAAGGAAACCCTCAATTTTACATGCTGTCGCCCCCCAGATAAAGTACCTATTAAAGAAGGCGTAGAACGATAACGGGGAACCGAAAATGGCCACGAACAGGTTGGCAATGGCAAGGTTCACAAGAATATAGTTAAGGTGAGATCTGAGTTTCTTGAATTGAATCGAGCACACAATGGTAAGGATGTTGATCGTAGTTCCTCCGACGAAAATAAAGAACATAAAGAACGACATGGCCATGAATACGCCACGGTTTCCCAAGTGGTCCTGGGGGACCAAAAAAGGGCTGTAAGCTGAGAGGTTGTTGATATCTAAAGGGATGGGGATGTAGAAGTCTTCGTGAAACTCTGGTACTTGCTTCATCTTTCTTGAAACTGGCAACCACTCCACCGAGAACGCTGTAACGCCTTAAAGTTAAATCAGTTGTGGTATTTCCTTCGCAGATTACTGCAGCATTGCAAAAAAAATTAAGTCTAACCCGTATCAATGTAAATTCTCTCTTCGTTGATGACCAGATGAAGCCTCCCTCAATCGATTTCCAAGTGATCCGTCTTTTATAAGCATTCATAAGATACCTTTTCGCTCCTCCCAAATGGTCTTAATGGAAGGATTTGTGTTTTGTTGTCATCTACCAACACACATGCTCGTGTGCACACACAAAACTGCATCTGTCTATTGCAAGACACACAATTCAGCTAATCTCATTTCCAACACCAAAACCTGGCTAATTCGGATCATCCCTTTCACCCTGCAGTGTGGTCCTGTGTTAGTGATGGCAGGTAATCTGCTGCACAGTGCAGATAATACAGCTAATCACTTGCAGTTAACCCCTCTTTAATCTGCTTCCCATCGTATTATCTCCAGCTTTGAGCCTGGAATCACGGCCTTTGTGAAGACTCTCAAATACCTGACAGCCGAAATGCCCTTGACACTCGTCTGTAGAGGGTTCTTGTGTCCGAGCCGAGAAAGGAAGTTCGGCTTACCCAGCTTTTCCACTAGCTACATAAGCAAAATCTAAGCCAAACAAAAACTGAGAAATTCAGTGGAAAAGCATGCTGCATCAGTCTTGTTAATAATGACAGACACATCATTGGATTGTTTTGTTGATGTCCATAACTGTTCATTATTTTAGGTTATTTAATGTTCTGTATTTTGATTAGACCAAAACAGAATGATCTTTTCAGCTTTCATAAAGCTGTTTAAAGGGGAGTCTTTAATGATTTTATAATTGTTAAGTATTTGTATTAATGAAGTCAATTAATCCAGTGCACCCACTGTAAATGACAGGAAATGTGCTTATGACACGGGTTAATTAATATACTTTTAATACTAATATACGATTAATATACTTAATGAGGTTAATAGTGAATGTTATACACATAAAATATTTAATACAGTAAGAACATACCAAACCTGTAAAAAAAATATATTTTTAGCAAGCAATGGCAACTTATGTTTCCAATTACTTTAATTTATCAACATGTGAATTACAAAAGTATTGGTTTAACGTGATTTAAGTTGAAATGACTCGTACAACCAAGCTAACTACACTTAATTTATGGCAGCAGCTGTACTTAAAAATAGATGGAAATGTTTTACGGTGCAGAAAATTAATTTCGAGATTTACAGGATGGAGTCTTAGTCATGGAATAAAGTTTGTACCTTATTGGTGTTGTTGCTCCAATTAAAAAATGAGTAGCAAGCCTTAATTATTTTTAAAGCAGCCACTTTAAGAAAGAAGCAATTTAAAATGTATTTTGAACTTAACACAATTTAAGGATGACAATTTAAGTTGATAATTGCTCATTGACAACATCACAACTGAATTATCCGATAATAATTAATAAGTGTATATATTAATATAATACTCTTAATTAATTATTAAAAGATAATTTGATAAATGCAACTCTTCATACTATTAATATTTCAAACTGCAGTGCATGGTTCACCCTTGTGGTGAGTGTGTGTTAATAATGCAATAAATACAACTTTAAATGTTTTATTTCAAATGTAATTGCATTGTGAGGTGTCACACTTTGTAATGGTTTCAGTAATGTAATCAGTCAAGCAAGCACATCAGTCATATTGTGTCATCCTGTATAAGCAAAGAATGGGATTTGAGTGAAAGTCTTCCGGCTCATAATACTTCTCTGAGCTAATCTCTCCCTGAAAAGTAAACAGCAGATTTCCTATACCATATAGCAAAATAAAAAGGCCCAAATAACATTCAACACCAGTAAATGTACTTAAACATAATATACTTACTATTATTATGGCTCAGTATTTCTAGTGCCACATAAGCTGCATGAAAGTCATCTTGGAAGCTTTGTTCAACAGGAGTAACAGTAACTAAGAAAGAAAGGTAAATATATATATGTTTGGGGTATAAGGAGTATTAGCACACAAAATGTCATTATTTAAATTATCATTCTCTTAAAAACATTCTCATTTCGATCAAAATCTCTGGAGATGAGCCTTTTTCTGTCCAGTTTGTCACTTTCTGTGGTCAAAGCTCTGTCCCCTCCCTCCTTTTCTGTTTTAATCTCTGGTCTTCCTCACTTGTATGACCCATATGATGATCTGTTTAGTGGCTTAGGACTAATTATTGGACTTGTGCTAAGGCTCTTAACTACCACAGTCAGTGTAGACCAGTTAAGAGGGGTGCATGAGGTAAAGACACCTGTAAGTGCGTCACATACAGTAGTTATCTCCGGCCTATTAACCTGCTTCAGAGCTGAGTTTGTGTCAGTATGTCTACAGCAGTTTTATTCAACAGTGCAATAACAAATAAATCAGAAGTGGAGACTTTCTGCTGTAACACTGTTTTGAATGTAAGATTTTACTTTAAGTTTCAAGGTATCTGATGTATTTGCGATCTGTTAATTATTATATAATCAAGGTAATGTTACGTTAATAAAGTGACAACATCGGCATTTCACAGTCAACATTAAAAAAGGAGAGTACCGGGGTAAATAAATAGAAGTCTGGAAAGAAAGCTGAAATCATAACAGGTATATCTTAAGCATACTTACAATTAGGTTAAGTATTATGAAATACAACATCTTTACTTAACGATAATAAAAAAATATGTTATAACTTGTTACACACTTGCATATTATTAACATCAATGACTGAATGAATGAGGTTTGGCCAGCTGCTTAGAAATAATGCAATTGCAAAATGACTTTGAGTGAAAGGAGGATTAATGGTTTTCGTCTCTTCTCTGCCCCATCCTGTATCTTACTTTGTGCTAAAGCGCATTGCATGATGCCTTAACTGTTTAATCTACTCAATATAAACAGCAGTTAGTACTTCATTTCACTGTTCTGGTAGCTCGATAATTTACCAGCAAACTAACATAGATATTTGGTAATAGTGTGTCATTCATTAACATCAGTTAACTAACAATAAACAATACTGACTTATCCAGCATTTATTAACCTTAATGTTAAAAAGTAGATGATTGCTATAATTAATAGGATTGAAACACACATATTGACTGATATTAAACTTCATATCTTGACAAAACATGGAATTTTCCATTACTTGGAATGGATCAGGTCAAAGACTGAAGGGTCACAGTGATTAAAAGTCCGGAAGAGGGAGGAGTCTACTACCAAGTTAATGACCACAAGCCTCTTTATAAGGCATCTGAAACATAGTAGCAGTTCCAATGCAACCTTGAGAAATGCAAACACACTGAGAAGGTATTACAGCGTGGGTGTTGCTATTTATTTCCTTGAATAATTAAAATAAAAATTATAATAAAAAAACATCAGAAACTGTGTATGCTATGTTGTTGCTAGAAGTACTGTAACTAAATATTATGCTATGATGTGTACTGAATTAAAAAGCTTTTTGGTGAAAAGATCACTTATCCAATGTGATACCGTAAGACGGACACTAGTAGATTTTTACTGGGATGGATACTTACAATTTGGACTGATTGCTGATCTCTTGATAGATCATCAGCAAAAACCTACCTTTTTATTTAGAGCTTCTACCACAGTTGCCTGCAGAAAAGAAAAAAACAAAATGAGACACAAATGAGATGTCTTTGCCATGTGAATCCATGTGAAAAGTGCATGTTCCTCCTATACAACCAGGAGATTAAGATCGTGTCATCTCTCCATGTTCCAGAACATATTTGGTCAATTTCACAAACTATGCACTCAATACACCAATTTCTATGCATTTTTAAATTAATAATTATTGTTGTTATTATTATTATCTATCGCCTACTGTCTGCAAACCTTTGTCAACAACAATGTATTCATGTTTCAGTATTATTCAGTATTATGCTAATAATCAAGGTTAACATTGCAGAAACAAAGCGTATTGAAAGTCAGTACCAGGGTTGGGGTCAATTCAGGAATGAACTCAACAATTCCAATTCAAAGAAGGAAATGGAATTGGAATTAAACAACAATTATAGGAAACAGAATCGGAATTGAATTGGAATTACAGGAAGTGGAATTCAATTCAGGAAGAATTCCACAGACTTCTGTTTATTGCTGAGCATTTATTTGTCATTGCACTGAAAGACATACATTTGAACTTTATTTATGATGATTTAGAAATC
>JAUMHQ010000066.1:11162632-11203774 GCA_032361165.1 Enteromius paludinosus
TTCAGGGCTTTATAAGTAATTAACAAGATTTTAAAATCTATACGATGTTTGATAGGGAGCCAGTGCAGTGTTGACAGTGTAGGTCATTCATAAAAATTCATATTGCTGCCAACTGGTAGAATACATGCAATTTAGCAAAAATCGTATGTATTTGTATGAGTGAGGTTGTACAAATTAGCCACCTTGTAAAATATGTATGAATTGCCGTGAGACTGGACTGGAAGAATTGGACACCACTCTAATTGCTTCCTTGTTATTCATGAAAAACTACTAAGAATTCTCCATTGGGATGGTGAATAGCTTTCTGCATTAGCCTACAAATTGACGTCATGACTTAATGGCTTTATTGAATGGATGAAGTATAGGTAGTGGTGTGAACAGGGACAGACTAGAATCGTTCTCAGTGTGATATATCCTTTTACTGTCTGCGACTCATAGACAAGAAGCATTCTGTGTTCTCTCACTCGGACTTATCTTTGGGATAAGACTTTTGGCCAGAAATGATTTTAGAGTCTTGAGGATGAGATTTGTCATTACTTGGGAATTAAGCTACCTGTTGGCGATAACACTTACATCTGCGTCTTGAAACTAATTCATACTAACTCTGGATATAAATAAAAATAAGAAGTCGAGGCAGAGAGACAGAGAGAGGCGGTCCTTTGAGCTGTACCTCATGACATAGAGTTGCTCAGCTGGCTGTGCGAGGCAGAGATAAGGGCCTGCTTTCATGAAAGTTTCTTTCCTTGGAACTGGAGCGCTGTCCCGAAAATCTACAGCTACCCCCAACCTCTCAGCCTTTCTGCCTTGACCCTCACACCACCCTGACCAGTAACAGTTCCCACAGAGTCTTGTGTCACTCTTTATGGATCCTCACAGGCATTGTGTATTCTGCATCTGGATCTGAGGACTTCCTGGTTTCAGGAATGGATATTACAGTGCCGCTAACAGAAGTCACTGTTGTCAGTCACATCGCCCCTAAACAAAACCTTGGATCACAAACACATGGCAGTAGAGTGTGTTGCATGCACATAGTAGAACAAACCTATTTAATTTGAGAGGCCTTTTTTTTGCAGGTTTATTTTATGGATAAGGAGAAACATTACTATATTACAAATACTAGATTCATTAGCATCATATAGAAATACTAGACATCTGAAATAAGTCCTTATTTAGATAGCAAACTAAATGTTAATGTGTCTGTGTGTGTGTGTGTGTGTGTCAAAGTTGTCCGACCACCATTGTAGGGTGTCACTGTTTCTGTGAGTTTGTTCGTGTAGTGTCATGGCTGGTCGATTCCCCAGCCTCCGACTCCAATCTTGATAACCTCTTATCACAGTTCAGCAGCCAGCACACACACACACACACCACCAGCCACATCCCTCAACACTGCGTCTCTCTCTCATTATAGAGTTCTTTCTGTTTGGCAGTCTAGTTTTTTTTTCTAGAAGATCCCAAGTTTTACAAAAGTCAATGTTTTATTTTTATTCTTATAGAACAATAGACAGTGCCTTGTCACAAGTACTGTAACTTTAGGGCATGTTCTATTTATTTGTTTGTTTTTAAAAGGACAACTTCATATTTTGTCTTTTTTAAACAGAATATCCAAGCCACGCTGTTTTCGATACAATGAAAGTGAATATGTCTTAAAGCAACATTTGATGAATGATGATAAGAATGTGTTTTTCTCACACGATATGTGTCATATGGACAATTTCTTTGGCGCTTTATATTGTATCATATGCGCTTTTTGCAACTGGACAGTCATCATCCCTTTTTATTGAATGGTTAACTAATTTTGTGCCCCCCCATTTGGAATCACTTGAAGGTGAAGAGATTATATTTTGGAGGAACTGTCCTGTAACAATGTGTGCATGCTGTAGTTCTAAAATGGGGCCCTATGTAAATCAATAAACTGGTCCTTGTTGAAGGATTTGCTTCTCTGGATCTCTTCCCAGTTTCCCTGAAAATTATAAATGCACAATGGTGGAGGGAAGTTGAAAATGTTTTGACTGTCAAATGACAGTGACAGTCTAAGTCCTGTGCTCGGGCAGGCCGTGCTGCGTCCATATCTCTGACCATGATTGCAGCATTTGAGTTTATTTGCATTACTGTTCTTTGCTGAGCTGCACCAGGGAAAAGTGCTTTTGCATTTTCATTTGCTTTGTTCCTAGTCACCGTTTCCATTTGGAATAGTCTTTGTTACTTGTTTTAACTCTTACATGAATCGTGCAAGTGCTAGAGAAACCTGTTTATCAATGTCGTGCTTGAATAATAAGAACGATAACTTTATGGTAGCTGTAAACTATGGTTTCTCATGTGCTCTGTGGGATTTTCTCAGACAATGAACTGTTAGATTTGCCTCTTTATCTGTATCTATACACCAGGTAATGTTATATAACCTCTGGTTTGTAATGTGGAATAGTATAAGGATTTAATTTTTCAAAAAAACAATTTTTAAATCAGAATATTCTGGAAAATGTACTACTGGACTTTACTAATATTCACACAGCCTTACATAAAATCCATTTATAAAAGCTTTCTTGTTAAAATCTTCTTGTTAAAAGCTCAATAACGTATTAGAAAATGATTGTTATATTTGAATAGGAAATCACTTTGTGTTCAAAATCATGTTTACGACGATCATATACGCAATCGTAATGGCCAAAAATATTTAAACCACCGTTGTTAAACTGATCTATACTTAGTTGCTGTGTCAGCTAGAGATCTGCCATATATTCAAAACTGGTCGTATGGTAGGAGTGTCCAAAAAAGTACCCCAACCCCACCCATTGGTGCCCTACAATTTCAAATGAAGTTCCCAAAGACTGAAGGAGATAAGCAAGCAAGCAGAGGACCAGTACACTCTCATTCTCCAGCCGCCCTCCACGATCTGTGCATTGGTGTGAATCTACTCAGCTGATAAACACCATCACCTGTAGGTAAGTTCTTCCATACAGTGCCAGGAAAAGTGTCTTACCTCGCTTTATACTCACAATTATTTTCTGTGTTTAGATATTAGAAGAGAGTATCCACTTTTTTTTTTTTACATTAAAACATATTTAATATTTGCCAAATATTTTACATACTTGGTTGCAATATGTAGAATATATTGTTGCAGTAGTTCTTTGTGTCCACAGAACCAATTTAATCAGTTAATTAACATATTAGCCAATAGATACATGTGTTCTGCTTGCAGTACATTTTTATTAACTTTTAACTTACATAAACATAAATGTGCATTTTTATTAAAAACCAGCACATTTTAAAATAGTGTTAAATGAGCAAATGACTTGTATTTAAGAGCCATGTATATATATAATGCATTACTGCCTGTTTAATAGGTTTAATATTATATTAATTTCTAAATTAGCCTATAATAAAAAAAGCATGTATGTAAATGTTGATGCCTTCACTGGTAAAAATGAGTAATATGCGCTATGATTCCCAATTTGTTCGTTCTTTGTTGAAAAATGTGTGTGATTATTATTGACTGATAATGCTTGATACGCCACAGTTATCAGGAGAATATGATGTTATTCATAACCACTCAACTAGATCGTTTTTCTCTTCAGTAAGCAATAACACGATTGGGAATGACAAGAAAATGTGTTACAACATTGCCAGTGTTACAACTTTCTTTAAAGCTTAAGATTTATATATATTTTAAATGCTATAAAAAAAAAAAAAGAGTAAGATGCTTCTAGACTTAAAAGGGATTTAAAAGACCAATTTGGAGGACAAATGATCAATACTGATATTGCTCAACAGTTACTCTGTTTTTCAAAGTCAATATGGTCTTTCTGTTAATCTTTTAATAGTCAATTCCCTCAAGGGAGTAAACGTTGTTGTGAGCTAATGCTAACTGTTATGAATGCCTTTGAGAAATTCAGACATGCTGATGTATTTTTAGTGCTGACTTTTTGCCACAGTCAAATGAAGATATTTTAAAGGGAAGTGTGACAGACCGCACTGTCTACATTACTTATTAAAGTATTATACAGTATTGACCAAAGGGGTCTGTAATACATGTTAAGCTATCTGTTAGCATTCCCATTCATCAGAAAAATGTACAATTTTGAATTTATTCATATACGACATTGTCAGCATTAATTATGCAAACATCATTTAAAAAAAAAAAATTTTTAACTTATCAATAATTCTTCCTATACTGGTAAGCAAGTCTTAACATGATTTTTTTCCCACATGAAAGATGGAGAACTCATCTGAGCAGTCTCGTTGGGTGTCCCCCAGCCTGATCAGTCCAGACCAATTGGCAAACTACACCACAGAGCCTGGTTTACTGCCACCCGGTGAAGATGATGAGCCTTTCTACTCCAGCTCCGAGACTGACTTACTGCCATTGTATTATTCCACCAGCGGACAGAGCCGTGCCTCGTCGTCTTACAGACACAGTCCAGGTGAGATTCTCAAAGGATTGTGAAATTTCTGCATTACTACCATTACAATCAAATGGTATTGTAAATATAATAAAAGATCAGGTGGAGACACGGAGATACTGTTTTGCTGGTTTCCTGGCACCATTCACACCCAAAATATATACGTTTCCCAAAGGGGCTTTTGCAGTGATGCCATAAAAGAGCCTTTTTAGTTTCCCCAAACAATCTTTCAAATCAGCTGAACATGAAAAGAACATTAAAAGTCTCCATGGAAATTGCAGATTCTTTATGGAACCTCTAATGCCAATAATAAAGAACCTTTATTTATAGAAATGTAAAGGGTAGTTCACCTTGAAATGAAATGTCTGTCATCATTTACAGTTTCAGATTTGTAGGACCTTCTGTGTCTGAATTATTATAATTTATAATATTATAACACAGTGGGGTCCAGTGTTGTTCCACCTCATGGACTGCTAAAAACATCTTCTAAAACTATCACCGCTTTATATAAGAGTCAACATTGTGCTTTATTTCAGTTCAAATGTGTTAATTTTTTATTTGCATTGAAATAGTTCGCCAAATCTACTCTTCTCCATCAATTCTGGGAAACATCCAGTGGCTGGACAACTCTGCGGGTCACTCTCTAAACTCTTCCTACAACCCCACATCCACTGTCTGGGCAAGTAGTCCGTTCGCAAAAACGCCTCTCCACCATCACACCTCCACGTCTATTTACCCAAACAGCACTACCCCATCTTTCACCTCCCCCAAAGACGGCTTCCCTTCCCCAAGTCGTGATGGGAAGGAAAGTCCCAGGCTGCAGGAAGTCCTGAAAGCCGAGCGCCTAAGTCCCATGAGTGGAGGCGGAAGCAGCTTTCTCAATCTGAGCTCATCTGCTGGAGGTGTGTACGGACCTTCTTCACACATGTTGGGTCCATACGGCTCGTACATGACCACATCACAGGACTATAGTTCAGCAGCGCTCTATTCTTCCGCGGGACCCTGGATGAGCCCTTCATCATTCTCACCCAAACTTCGCAACAAGATGAGACTTTCTCCTCCGGGTAAGTACATCTCTACTGGAAGTGTTTGAAGAAAGTTAAAATCATGCATGATTCAGCATAATAGTTCCTTTTGAATTTGACAGAGGCACGTGAATGCGTGAATTGTGGTGCCACTGCCACCCCTCTGTGGCGTCGAGATGGAACGGGCCACTACCTCTGTAATGCTTGCGGACTGTACCATAAGATGAATGGCCAGAACAGACCCCTCATCAGACCAAAAAAGAGGCTGGTATGTAAAAACAACGAAAAAAAAACTGTATTATAATAGTTTGTGATTACATCATGTCAAGAGAAAATGTTTTCACAGTACACATTTGTTTCCAAATCAAATAACTGAGTTAAGGGATAATATCCTAATATTTTCTTGTTCTATACTAAATTTGCAGAAAATATAGAGCTGGGTGAAAATATAGTTTACATTTAGCTGTGATACTCTATAAGCAATGAAGCAGCTGAGATTTTCTATGTAGTGTATAATTATTTGGGTAATATACTGTATGTAAACTTATATATGTGGCTTTATAGAAAAAAACTTGGGGATAATATAGTTTAATTTGGCAACAAAATTTGCTATATAGTATAGATAGCTTTACACAAGTCTACTGTTTGTATGCAAAAAGTACATAACATACAGCACATCAAACATTTCTGCCACAATATAATGAATACCATATCTGGGATTTGGTGTATCCTGTATATTTATTTTTGTGAGTGTACGGAGTAAAGTAGGATATCCAAAGATAAAAATCACATAGCCAAGATTTATTATATGTGACCCTGGACAACAAAACCAGTCTTAAGTCGCTAGGGTATGTTTGTAGCAATAGCCAAACAACACTGTACAGGGCATAATTACAGTTTTACCAAAAATCATTAAGCAAAGATCATGTTCCATGAAGATATTTGTTCAATTTCCTACCATAAATATATTAAAACTTAATTTTTGATTAGTAATATGCATTGCTAAGAACTTCATTTGGACAGGTTTAAAAGTGATTTGCTTAATATTTAGATTTTTTTACACCCTCAGATTCCAGATTTTTTTTAATGATTGTATCTCGGCCAAATACTGTCCTATACTAACAACACATACATCCGTGGAAAAAAATGACACTTGTGATTGGTTTTGTGGTCCTGGTCACATATGGTATTTACAGCTTTATGGTATGGTTTAAATATACTGGTAACTCTTTATTTTAACTAGTTGCTTATTAGCATGCAAATGAAACATATTTTAATGCCTAATTCTACATTACCTTAATCCTACCAAAAACAACCTAACTAATTAATAAGCAGCAAATTAGGAATTTATTGAGGGAGAAGTCTCACTTAATAGAGAATGACCATTCCCTATTCTAAAGTGTTACCGATTTACTAATAGTAGTTGTGTAATTCACTAATAATTATTGTGAGTTAGTAATTCGTTATCTGGTGATTGCACATTTTAGTGACAATAAACTTTGCTTCTGTCAGATTGTCAGCAAACGCGCTGGAACACAGTGCGCCAACTGTCACACGAGCACCACGACACTATGGAGACGCAATGCTAGCGGCGAGCCTGTGTGCAACGCCTGTGGCCTCTATTTTAAACTGCACAACGTAAGTGCACTTCACTCATCAGATGAAAAAAAAAAAACGAGGAACAGCCGAACCTAGAATCTCTGTTTTGTCTTTTTGCAGGTCAACAGGCCTTTAACTATGAAGAAGGATGGAATACAGACACGGAATCGCAAGGTGTCTAACAGAAACAAGAAGGGCAAAAAGAGCGCTGTTTCAGAGGTTTACCCTGACATGTCCCTCATCGCACCTCCCGATGAGCATGTAGGACCATACTCTCTGAACCCAGGACCCCTCCTGTCCTACAGTCACAACCCTCACCTACTGCCCCCTTCAACTTTGCACTCCTCTCCAAATTTGCCTTACCCCCACCACCCAAACTCTGGCATGGTGCCCACATTAGTGTAAAGAAAACATCTACTGGACCATAATGACGCATGTACAATACGCTGTACCCACAGTAAACCCACTTCCTGCATAAAAGCATTCCATCAAATTTTAGAGTAAAGAGAAAATACAGTAAAGCTGCTCCATTCAGTCGCAGTCTACCAGCTTGCCAGTGATTTTGAACCTGTCATTTAGTTTGGATAGTGGAACAGTACTGTCAGCTATATTATAATGAAAAATGTAAATACGATTTTATTGCTTATTGTATGTGCTATAATCATACTATGACTTGTTCAATAAAATGACTTGTAATTAAATGAGGTTTTGAGGTTGAATAGACATTTTACGTCCATTAATTTATTATTAAGCACATAAAAAAAATAATACAATATATGCATACATATTAATTAAATATTGTACACTTAAGATTATAAAGCAAACTGATTAATACCATAGATGCATTTTTTGTCAGCTTAAGTAACACCTCACTGATACCACGTCACATGTTGACCTTATATATAAGTTTAGCTATCAAAGGTGACCATTTTCAATGTGGTGATGGTATTTAAATATTGCAAACTGTTTTAGACCTTGTGGTTTGGAGCTTGCTATTTGGACTTCATGTCTTTCCAGCCAAGCAATAATAGTGTCATTGTCCATTCATCCACTCCGCAGAGGCTCTGACAATTGATCTGCTTTTGGAGCATGAACATGCAAATAAAACACTTTCCATAAAGCAGGCGGAGGGCGACAAAGCATTTAACCAAGGTTCCACTTGTGCCAGCTCCTAAATTTAGCTCACATGGAAAAACTGTTATATCAGTGTACATAACACAACTGTGTGCCGCGGCGGCACAGATGCTGGCACAGTTCTCACAGAGAGCATTAGCACCAAGATATGCTGATAAACAATTGGCCTGTGTCCACATACAAGCACGGTTTTAACCGTTAATGAAATATTTTCTGTAGGTATGATCTTGTTCAGTAGGAATACATTCCTGGACATCACAACGATCTTTGGGTTGCGTTTTTTTTACTAATGCAAGGTGTTGCAGTTCAGTTTAGAGTGCTGTGAAAGTGATACCTTATCATGTTCACAACATCCTCAACACTGACCCTCCTCCACAGCATTACCAGAGATCACATTTACTGACTTTTAACCACCTAGAATGGGATCAGCTTCCAAATAATGACTGCAAATGTTTAAAGCATCTCTGAAACGTAAATAAAAAAATTTATCTTTGCCTCGGGGGTGGGATGCTGCATCTTAAGAAAACTGCAAACATAACTCAAGCACCTGCAATCTGTCTTCCTCGCGCAAGGCCCTAAAATATACTGAGCATACTTCATTGAGCAATTTTAGAAATACATAATTATTTGCATACTTGCAATACTATGAATACCACGGGAAAATCATTGCATGATTGATCACTAGTCATGTGCACGCGTGAAGAGATCACGTCTCACAAGGAACCATGAACATCTGTGGACGCCACCTAATCCTGACCTCTCACTGACTCATTACTCGGAAACTGTTGCAGAAAACTCAGTTTGTAAACTGCCAGTTGTTCAATATTGAATCTTAAACGCTAATCATGGACGCGTTTATAAAATTGCTCTCGTCACAGACATTTGCACAAATATCAATTGTTTGATAAATACAAACAAATAAACAGATACGGGGCGTCCAGAAAAGATGTTTGAAACGTTGAACTTGCAAACTCTCTGAGTGGCAGGTGGGTATCTATTTTTTTCTGTTTTGTCCTCACTGAGTTTATCAGCTGGGACGGCCAGCCATGTATTGGGGAAATGGTGACAAATGACTGCAAGAGATTAGCAACCACAGGACCAGTCGAGCAAATTCAAAACGACATCCGTTACAATTTTCGTGTCTCAGTCTCTCCTCTCTCACTCAAATACTTTAAAATACAAACACCTCGTTACATTTCCACTACGGAATCTTATCAAAATTCCATTGAATCAGTGCACGTTCCACATTTTCAGACTCAGATATCTGTTCATTTAAAGATCTTGAGCAACCACACTCTCCATGAATGCAAGAGCACATACTGCATAGCACTTCTCAAACTGATAGCATACTCTAATCAGTGTCAGTTCAAAGACCACCTTACTTTTTTTTTATTTTTTTTTTATTAACTACAAACATTTGTCAGGCTAATGTTTGTTTATGACTATAAACAGGTTTTAGGATTGTTGGAAATAAACTTTTTTAGACTTGGAAAATGTGGCTGCCATAAAAATACTATGAACTACAGTAGTCATCATTTGAAGTGGATCAGAAGAAGTTCAATAAAGGTGTCCTAAGACAAGAGCAAACGCATTTCGGTTTTAGGAATAATACTACTGTATTAATGAATGACATTGATCTTAAAGAGAGTGACCTCTAAGGGTAGTGTGGTGTTAGTACAATAGTCAAAATAGAGGTTACAACTGAGACGTTCGTTAACAAAAAATAAATTATTAAGAAAAAGATGATGTTTATCTGCTGAGATGCTAATACTAACTGAGCACATCCACACACTCTGAAGTTCTAATAAATATTCCATAACCTGCATCACATTGCTCTGAAATACTGGTCTGCGTGTTGTCTTATTAATAATATGTAAACGTATAATAATTGAAATCAGAATTTCTTTACCAAAAAAACTAAAAGAAAAACATACAAGATGCAAGCACTTGATTGTGAATTACACTGCCTTTTTATTTAATCAGGAGAAAACAATAGACCTATCAATTTTGTTACAATTCCAACAGGTGTAGGATTAAATACAGAGAACAGTATACAAAAAAAAGAAGAAAAACTCACCAAGGACTATGGATCGGTTGGAAAAAAATATACAGTATATTAGTTTTTCCGCTTTTTGACGAGCAGAATTGTTTTGAGAGAAAACAGTACTTTCAGTAAAACTGTGTAACTTCTCAGACTCCGTTCATAACATGACGTTCAATGTCAGCCACATGTGAGGTAAAAGCTCTGACCTACAAATCTGGGCATGGATAGATAGACAGAAAGGGAACTATCACCAAATGTCATCATCTACCAAGTAACCCAACTTTCTTCCCCTTCACTTCGAATCGTCCTGCTGGTCTGTAGTGGCTCTCTTCAGAAGACATGCTGCCTGTCCAGGTCGCCTCGTCAGGACTGGAACCTGACACGGAGCCATCTAGACTTTTTGGCCCAACTCTGGGAGAACTTCTGCTTCCCCTGACATCTCGTTCGCAGCGGAAGCTCTCTCGCAGCAATGTCCCTTTTGGGCGGGGCTGACCTACCAAAGGCCTTAACGCCGTAGTTGGTTGATGGAGATTTTTATTAGGCATCACTTCTGGCTCTGAATCGCTGTCAGAGTCAATGGCAATAGGTTCTGAGGATGATCCAGGGCATGACTTGAAGGCACAGTTGCTTTGACTACTTTGTCCAGTGTTCAACGGCTGCATTTTCCCCTTGAAGTCTGGAGAGAAACCGACAGGAGATTTCAGCC
This sequence comes from Enteromius paludinosus, assembly GCA_032361165.1. Lineage (NCBI taxonomy): Eukaryota > Metazoa > Chordata > Actinopteri > Cypriniformes > Cyprinidae > Enteromius > Enteromius paludinosus. The sequence goes on from JAUMHQ010000066.1 coordinate 11,173,538, forward strand.
TAAATTTTGAGGTCCTTGAGAATCTGCTTTTTTCTTCGTCATTGACTTCGAACAGCCAGCTTGCATCAAAGCTCATGTCATGCTTGAGCTGGCTTACTGCCCGCATGTTAAAGCCAAGTAACACAATAGGCTTGCGTGTGACAAAGTCCCGGTCACATGAGCGCCGATGGTTGGAAAAATGGCTCGAAACATCAGACTTCCACAACCAGAGGCTTGCAGCTAGTTTCTCAATTTCTCGTTGGGAAGGGTAGGGATGCCGATTGAAATACGCTGTAAGGAAACCTTTGCGCGCTTCGTAGGACTCGTCACCATGACCTTTCGGATCCAGTGCCAATACGACCGGCTCCTCTGGCTTCTCAACAAAGGCTGTAGGGTAATACCTAGACTGGTCTACCATCTTCCTTCTCTTGGGGTCAGATGCATCTGGGGTAACTAACTCACGTTTGAGAGACCCAGCTCCAGGTGAGCGCAGGCCAGGCATAATAGGCTTGGCGCCTTTAGAGGTCTGGCAAACACCTCGGCAGTGCACCAAATGGAGCGTGATGGTGGAAGCAGTCATGTTGCTAGTGTACACTCCAAGGCAGTGGATGCACTTGTAGGTTAGTTTTTTCTCCACAGGGTGCAATGTTTGGAGTACTTGATGACGATCCCGTAAATGATGGGCAAGGGCGTCCGAGATGGGACCTTTGAGGATAGTGAAGCATAGCGGGCAGAGAGTTTTCCCAACTTCTTTCTTTTGCGACACTGAAGACATGTTTCTGACCACAGAATCAGTTTGCGTATCTTGCGGCTTTACAACCATCTTTGCAGGCTTAGGCATGGCGCTGTTCTGCGGTGGTTGATTGGGAGCTGAAGAGGCTTCAGGGGTCTCTTTCATGTTGTAGGTGGTTACAATAAGCTGAACATTTTTGGGACTTCCTTGTTGAAGAGTGAGATCGAATGTTAGAGGAGAACCGGTCGGTGGATCCCCTGGTTCGTTGGAGTGCGCCAGGCGTTTGTGTGCTACAATTTTCTCAACTTCGTGAAACGTGGAATGACATTGTGGGCATGACAGCCCATGCACAAGCATATGGTTCAACAAAGAGTCGCTGGGTAGGTAACGGTTACAGTACAGACACTTGCTAGTAAAGTTGTGAATCTTCATGATGTATTTAGCCATCGCCCTCACCTTCTCCGCCTGATGCTCCTTTTCAAAGTGAGCACTATATGCGCTTTCAGGAAAAAGTTCATTGCAGATGGTGCAAATCTTCCACTTTTGTGTTTGTGAGGTGTTCAAAGCATTGGCTGAAGCTTTCTTGGCCTGCAGTGATGTCAGTGTGGCAGTAGCAGCGTGCACAGATGAAGAGAGAGGTAGGCTCTTCAATGAGGGCGAGAAAGAAGCTGACTGGGCATTAAGATGAGTAGCACCATGGAGTGCAAAGCCGCCCAGGTGTTTTCCCGTATGTGACTGGGAGACCGCACCAGACACAAAAGCTTTATCAGGTAGTGTAACGCAAACCGGGTGACCAGGCACAGAGTTGCCTGCAAGAGTTTGCTTGAAATGGTTGCCGACAGGCAAGCCCACCATTTTGGCCATGCTGAAGCGATTCATTTGAGGTGTTTGAGGACGCACACCTGGAGTAATTGCAATGCCCCTTTGGATCACGTTCGCCTGGGGCCTCGGCACTATGACATTTGTGTGCCCAATCATAGCAGTGACTTGATGGCCAATGCGCTCATGGAACTCAATAACGTGCTGGACCAGTGCTTCATAAGAACGAGGTGTGAAGTGGCAGCTCTTACAGTGAATCCCATGACTGTTACCAGGGGCATCTACACTGTTTTCTTGCTTCTCTGAGTTTCTTCCCAGGTAAGGTGTAGTCACATGCTGGAAGTGTTCCCTGTAAATGTGCCTGCGCACCACGTTGTACAGTCTATCTCGATAGGTGCACTTCTTGCAGTAGTACACCGGGAGCTCCTTTCGATCGCCTAACATTGGCTTGTCTAATCGCATACCGTCCCTTACCCCTATTGGAGCTCCGTGAGGGCCGGCGACACCCTGACGCACCATGTTGTGAGGCATATGGAAGAGCCTCACATGAGTTTCCAGTGTCCTTTTGTTCCCACTGTATGTGCAATAGGAGCAATTAAGAAGGATTCGGCTCTCAAAGTCTTCTCTGTGAACATTGCGGAAGTGGTTTTTGTAGGCAGAGAAATACTTGGAGGCAAATGGGCAATCCGAGCAGCAAAACTGCTTTGTTCTGTAGTCCTGCAACATTTGAAAAAACAAAGCAATGTTACAAAACGGTTTTGCAATGTGAAATAAGTTTTCATTGAGGACCTCTGTTGCAGTTGCAGTGGCTGTGGGTGAAATACCTGTGACTTTGTCCAGGATGGATCCCATGTACAAATGTCAAGGTGAAATTGTTTCATGTATGAATCACTCGGGCTAAAATCTTTGTAGTCCTACAGGAAAATAGGCAGGAAATAACATTAGTAAAGCAAATTTTTTGCATTAACACAACAGATGTAATTTGATGTTTACGATGACTAGGGAAAAAAAATATCACCTCCACATGTTCTTTGCAGTAGTCAAGGCCAATGTCACTCAGAAGTCTTTTGACTTTTTTCCTGGCCTTCCTCAGCCGAGTGAGGTTATTCACTGGAAGCTGAAACATGTCTTCTAAACAAAAAAACAAAATAGGTTCACTCAGATTTTTTTATGCAGGTGTATGCAGTATAGATGCAAGACCATGCAAAAACAGTTTTCAGGTATTAATATTAATCCAAGTCTTCTGAATACCCATAATTGCTTTATATAATGAACAGATAAAAACACATACATGATGCAAGTATGGTTGCATTTACCATTTTTGATGTGCTTTAAGTATAAAAAACAAAGAGGTTTGTTCTTGCCCTTTTGGCATGTTTGAGCATTCACAAGAACTCCTGGGGTTTGTTCTCCAGTGTCCAGCAGGTATGGTTGATCTTCTGTTTACCATCTTTAGTATGCTCTATGTATGTGCATTTTTTAACTTTCAAATCATAAGGTAAACTGGCTTTCAATGGAGGAGCTGGAATCTCTCAGTTCCGTCTTATGGGTTTGGAATAACATGAAAGTAAAAATGTTTTCCTTTTTGGATGACCTAACCACTAGCTTCTTTTAAACAATACAACTTTTACATAACTTTACATAACAATGCATAATGCATAAACTCTTAAATGCACAAAAACAATTAGTAATTATTAAGATAAAACAACTATAAATGACAAAACACTCAATGTAAATATGCATGCATTACCCAAATAAAACAAGCCTGCTAAAATAAAAAAAATTAAATAAAAATCTACTGAGACATCACATCAAAAGCAGCAATTTTTTTTTTACAAGCACCTGTGAAGTTCACTTATCTTTTCTGCATTTAGTGCATATCACTGTTCACTCCAAATATTGTACTGAAAATAACAAATTGATCTGAATGCAATGTGCATCTATTATAAAAGCTGTGCTATAAAATTGTCAGAAGACTTAACTTTAAATTCCTCATCCTTTGACATACAGCAAGCAGATAACAATCACTTATGGGTAATGAACCACACTATGCATGCAGCACTATAGGGTCAATGGGTGTGATAGATTTGGCAGAATGTAAACAAACCACTCTTACATAAAGCGGACTTCTGAAACGCAATGCACGCGTGCAGCAGCTGCAGCCCTGCAACTGGGACTGTTGCTCCTCTAAATGCAACTCCACTAGACAATACAGGCCACAGCAGGCCTTTTTGATAGGCTCAGCAAAAAAAAAAGAAAAATACCCCATTTATTTTGACAGGCTACTCTGGCGTTGACCTGACCGCATGTACGAACTTTCCAATGAGAGCTAAGTGCTTCTAATGAATAATTTCATTTAGGAACGAACTTAGTTTAGCGATAACAAAATAATTGTTACTCCATGCACATATATGCAGTTAGCGCGTTAGCCTAGCCACGCTGGATGTTTGATGTGCACACTGAACTCCACACAAAAGCAGCGATGCCGACGAAGGAAAATATGTGTTTACAATGACACATTACCTGCTTTACTTCACGGTCTCGCATGGAATTCCCTTTAAGCGCTTTGCTTTCAGGCTAAATCGAGAGTTGGGGTGAGAGGACAGAGACAGCTTGTGGTTTACTCGGCAGATGCTGCAGTCCTTCGAGCCGCTGCCACCGCCGGTGGATTTCGGCAACTCATCCTGAGAATCCGCACCATGTGTCATCAACTGGATTAACACAGGCTACTGGACAGTTTCTGTCGACCTCATGAACTTGTTCTTTAATTTACGATTAGGACAGACTGTTGTGTCAATTCAGTACAAACGCGGGGCAGAGAACAGACTTTTTTTTTCTTTGAGACTGTTCCGTTCTACATACCAGCCAAGCCTGTTCAAAATGGCCGACGGTTGCAAACGGAAATGACATATATTTCTGTTAAGTTCAAAAGAGGCCACACTAATGTCTGTGAAAAATTCATCCCAAACACACAAGCACCAAGTAGGTTTAAGTTATGAATTTGTCCTCGCATTCGTTTTATTCGTTTGGGTTTGGTTTACACATCAAGTGAAATTGGGAAATTGTTTTAGATAACAAGCTACCTAATTTCTTAAAATTCAAGCTCACTGCTTAGTCTTGAGTTATAACAGGAGTAGAAGTTTTGAAGCAATTCTTTAATTAATCAGTTGAATTCTTTATAGGGAATCGGTTCAACAACACCTCAGCTGAAATTGCTGTGATGAACAGGTATGAATCGCTGACACTGAAAACGCTCTCTACAGTCTCTACAGTTAGTCATGAGAACAAGTTTATTTATTTTATTTTTGGTCACATGGGAAACATTATGTCCATCTTATCTATTGTTAGGGGAGTTTATTATGGATGACCACTAATCTGAATATTGGGAGGACATGTCCCTCTAAATTGTGAATGGTGCTTACACCCCTTCTCATCCAGAACCAAAAATACGAGCAAACATCAAGCTAGATCAGTATGATCATTGATAATGTTTCTATTTAAACCCCAAATTAAGATTTTTTTCATTAAGTTATAATGACAAACTAGAATATGTACTTGGTATATGGTGAAAAATATTGCACTTTGTTCACCTACTATGCTATACAGTCATTTGTAAAAATTTAGGACACCCTACTGAATTCCAGGGCTTACAGAATCAGGAGATAATAAAAAATTATCTTGTCTTTGCTAGTTTATTGTGGTTTGAGGGCATTTGTTTATACACAACTCTCAGCAAATGATTTCAGTCAGGATGGGCTCTGTGACAAGGCTATTGCAGACGCTTTAATCTTTTCTTTTTAGTTACCCTGTTGTAGATTTGTTGGCGTGTTAGGGATCACTGTCCTGTTGCATCACCCAATCCTGCCCAAGCTTTGGCTGTCGTGTGGATATCCTCACATTTAACTCCAGAAAACTTTGGTATATAGAGGAGTTCATGGTTGACTCATTGACTGTGAGTTGCCAGGTCCTGGTGCTACAACACAAGCCCCAAATCATCAGCCCTCAACCAGCATGTGTGACTTTTGGTCTGAGGTGTTTGTAGGCTCTTTAGGTTTTCACCAAATGCATTATAGCCATACATCTCCACTTTGGGCTCAACTGTTTAGAGGTCAATGTAAAAGACTTATGGTTTGTGTCCAGATGCAAATTTGCAAACCTTAACCATGCTTCCACACATTTTTAGAAAGAAGAATAATTTTCTGGCAAGCCTTCCAAACATCCCATACTTGTCCCATATTTTTCTAACTGTACTGTCATAAATGTTATCATTTCATGTTTCATTTTAATATTAACAGAGGCCTGTAGAGTCTGCTGTGAAGTTCTTGGGGTAAATTTGCTGGGATGTCCACTCGCTGGGAGGATCGGTGTCTTTTTTTGAATGTGTTCCACTTGTAAATAATCTTCTTCACTGCAGAATGGTTGACTTAAATTGTTTGTAAATGTCAGTGTCGCTCGCTCTCTAAGATCACTGTCAATATCTTACCTCCTTGGCATTGAGTTATCACAGGTCTGAATGCTCCAGACCAGAAAACATCTGCCAAACCATCTGCTTTTAAAGAGGTGCTCACACTTCCTGATGAATGAATGAATGACGCATTTATATAGCGCTTTAATGTGTATTGCTGTACACCCAAAGTGCTTTACAATCATGTGGGGGGGGGATCTCTCCTCAACCACCACCAGTGTGCAGCATCCACCTGGATGATGCGATGGTAGCCACAGGACTGCTGGCCTCTGTAACACCTTTACCAACCGCAACCTGGTTTTCTCAGGAGGTCTCCCATCCAGGTACTGAACAGGCTCAACCCTGCTTAGCTTCAGTGGGCAACCAGGCTTGGGCTGCAGGATGATATGGCTGTGATGATCAGTTAATCAAATGTATTTGATTATCAGTACCTGACTTCTACTTACCCTCTTGATTTCAATGTGAAAAGCGGGTGTTCTAATTTTGTCACCCATGGCTTTTCCATTTTGGCTTTGTTTTGTAAAATAAACAATGACACGGTCCAATATGTTATATTGTTGTTCAACCAAGGTTCTATTCTCTGAATTTTAAGACCTGGAAAGAACCTGTTATTTTTTTTTATTATGCCCTGATAAGTGTCCTAACTTTTTCACATGACTGTATACATACAGTAGTCAACATTCGAAGTGGATCAAAACCTTTCATCAAAGTTGTCCTAAGACAAGAATAGCTATTGTTTTTGATTTTACTTTCAACTTTGATGAAAGATTTTGATCCACTTCGAATGTTGACTACTGTATATATATATATATACACCTATACTGAATTAATCCAGTGGTTCCATGACTTCCAAAGTAACAACACGGGGTCCAGTCATCACGAGCTTTGAAAGAGTACGATAGTCCAGATGAAGCACACTGCGTCCATTCACTCGGCACACAAACTGGCGAACCTAAGCAAGAAAAAAAAAAAAAAAAAAGATTGGAGACCAGCTGATGATGGATTCAAAATTTGTATTGCGTAAGCAACTGTGTTTGTGTTTACGTGTTATGATCACCTTAATTCCTGCTGCCGCAGCAGGGCTTGCAGGATCCACAGCCTGCACATAACAAGGTGATTTTCCGCGAACTACAAAGCCCCAGCCTAGGGCATCACCGAGGATCTTCAATTATAAAACTCACATAAACAAACTGTAGTTCAATGTTCTTTTCATGGCCAACGAAGCGTGATGTATGCGAGGCTTACCGTAAGAACTCTTTTTACATAAGGAGCACCTGGAGATAAAAGCTCCTCACAGGTTACATGTCTTTTCAGCACTGTCACAAATAATAATGTTAGATAACACGGAATTTAACAGTTATGCCTGTAATAGAGTTTAAAAACATGCAAATGCTCTCCTATAACCTGATGTGGGATTGCATCGTACTGCAAGGGCAGAGGTAACAGAAGCTGTGAGTGGGTATCCACGTGAACTATGCTGCTGGTGGGTCAAACTTCCACAACGTCCATCCAAAATAGGTTGAACTGGAATTAGAAATTGGAAACATAGAAATGAGACATTTTGAAGTTTATACGTTGATCTACAATGCTGTTTGTTCAGCATATCCTGAGGCTCACATGTATTCACTAGAGTAAAACTATTTTAGTCAAATTGTAAAATATTAGCACAATTTAAAAAACTGTTTATTTGTCTATTTGAATATATTTTGAAATGTAATTTAAACCTGTGAGAGCAAAGCTGAATTATTATTTTGGTGTCGCATGATCCTTCAGAAATCAATCTAATTTTGCTGATTGGGTCCTCGAGTAATATGTGTTAGAAACAATTGTGCTGCTTAATTTGCTTTCATAATTTTTGTTTACATTTTTACTTTTCCTATTTTTTTTTTTTAAATAAACTATATACTGACCCCATTCAATTATCTTAATAATTCCAAAAAATATGTAAGTAATTTGCTCAAATGGTTATGTTGGCCTAACAGGTAGTCTTGTATTGGATTTTGTTATGTGTCAGGGGGTCCATGAGTAGTTTGGGCTTATGAAAAGGAGCCTTTAGTGTAAAATAAAATAATGAGAAACCCTAGGTTAAGGAACTGGGTTGCTGACACAAAGGTTGCAGGTGACATGTATGGGTGTCCACGAGAATGGAGAGTTACTGAGCTCATTATGCTGTGATATCCCAGCTGTGCCCTTGAGCAAGGCACTTAACTTCATATTGCTTTCATTACTCCAGAGGCGTTGACCAGGCAATTAGTGTGCTGAAACTCCCTCTGGTTAAATCAGGCCATTTGCCCAAGCACCACCTCTCAAGCTCAAACACTCCGTATCAAAGCACTGAAATATATTTGTAGTATTTGTACCGATCTTACTACCAGAAAAGAAATCACTGTTGCCTTCAACTGGAGGTGTTTTGTGTACTGTAAAGGGACTGTCAGGCTGGTCTTCTTGGCTTTGGTGTGTTATACATTCAACCTCTTCATTCTCATGCAACAGTTCAGAAAGACGGCGCCGGCGGCGAAAGTTAATGCAGAATTGATACAGCAGCCCACTGTCAAAGAAGTGGTGCTTCAGAGAGACTGCAGAGTGAGAAGAAGAGTCTGTTTCAGCAAAGCAAAGCATGAAATCACTGCAGATATAACATTTCTTCAAGAGGTCATCGCCCTATGCAGGTATGTTGCATTAGATTAACTTAACAAGCAGTGCGATTAGACCTGGTTAATGGGGAAATAAAACAGATGATAGTTATTGTTCTTACCATGCTGCATGATACCATGCTCTAGCAGGGCCTTACAGAGGTCCAGTCCTTGCCGTCGACTCTCTATTTCACCGTTCTGTAGCAGCCAATCAATTAACATGTAACCAGGGAAAGAACGTTCATAAGTCGCTCCGTTTTCCTGTCTCAGCTGCAAGATGGAGTCTTTGCTTGTAATCAAACTGTAAAAAGCAACGTATGCATTTTGAAAAGTATGAAAATACTTATTTATTAATATTTATTATTATTAATTACTACATGTATTCCCATACTACCATTCAAATGTTAAGGGTTAGTTAAAATCATGTAATTTTTCAAAAGATGTGTTTTGGCTGCATTTATTAGAACAAAGTAAAGTAATATTGTGAAATGTTGTAATGTAAAAGAAAAATTGTGCATATTTAGGGCTCAAGCACTGCGGTGCGAAGCCTTTTTGGAATTGCTTAGTTTTTTTATTATTATTAGGGCCTGAGCCACTAGGCAGAGGGCCTAATTTTTTTTCCAAGGATTTTATTTTTCTCTCAACTATTCAGGGCCTTTTGGGGACCTTAACATGCTCAAAAACTCTTGAAAATGGGCACACATGTTGGAATCTGTGGTCATCAGGATGCCGCAGAGGCAGGGACCTGGGCGTGACACAGGGGCTCTATGGCACACCCTGGAACACAGCCGGAAAAAAAGATGTATAGCTCACACATACACACATATTCATATGAAACTCAGTACACATATAGATCTCATTGAGCCAATTAACATTTAGCGTTGACAGTCAGTGCTCTTCCCAACAGGAAGTCTGATATTCAGGGTTGTTTAAAAAGTGCAAGCTTTGGAATTTGGAATACTCCTCTGAGGTTTTCCAAATGTTTGCCTCGAAACTCAGTGAAACTGATCTGAAGACATTGGGGATGCTAAATTGTGAAGGGTTTTTTGATAACGTTTTGCCCGTGGCGAGTCGATAAAATTTTGTTGAAAAATAAGAAACAGGAGGTATCTAATAATGTCCAAATACATTGTCTGATTTTGATCAAACGCATAGATGTGACTATTAGGATTGTTATAAGTTAAAGCGCCACCAACTAGCAGAAGGGAGTGCGTCCTTTTATTTTTGCTCGATTTACTTCAAACTTCATCAGAATAATGATGAAATACATATACATATACATATAATTAATGTACACACAGCACCCCATATGGACAGAAAAACACAGAATTGTTGACATTTTTGCAAAAAAAAAAAACTGAAATATCACATGGTCCTAAGTTTTTAGACCCTTTGCTGTGACACTCATATAGTTAACTCAGGTGCTGTCCATTTCTTCTGATCATAGAATAAGAAACATGCATAAAATAAGTTAATATTTTAATGGTAAAATAGTTTTACATAATTATTTCACAAATGCTTATAGATAATTTAAAATAATTTGTAAAAATAGTTGGAGATCATAAAAAGTTTTAGCAACAATTTAAAATAAAGTCTCTTTGGTTAACGTTAGTTAATGCATTAAAACAACAAAAAATTAACAATATATTTAACTAATTAAATCTATTAAATTTAACTAATTTATCTCATGTTAATTCACAGTAAATTAACTAATATTACAAAACTTACATTAAATAATGTTCAAATACATTTTAAACGTAAATATAAATTATAAATATAAAATATAAACTTTTGTTTATGTTAACTACTCTAGTAAAATAATATAGTTTATTAAAAAACTTTTTTTGTTAGTTCATGGTACAGTTACTGATGTACATTAACTACGCATGTTAAATAATAATGCAGAAGTCAATCGTGTACATAATATTAACTAAGATTCACAAATGCTTCATGTTGGCTTGCGTAATGTTAAAAACTAAAACTAAAAAAAACTAGAGAGTGACTAACATTAATAATATAAAATTAATGTTTAAGTTAATTAATATAGTGTTATATAATGTTAATAACAGAAATCTTTTTGAAAGTGTTAACAAAGTTTTATATATCACGTGTCTGTTTGTGTCTCTTAAATCCAAACTGCCTTAGTGTTACTGTAAATGCATGTGTCTGCTGGGCACCGTTCTCTCCTGATGCCACCAGGCAAGGTGTCGTCATCGCTGCTTGCAGCTATATTTCTTATTATTCTTCTCCGAAAAGAATCGCTGTTTTGAGGGCCTAAGCATACTTGAAAAGTCATGAAACTTTGCACATGCATCAGAACTGCCGGAAATCTACATCTTATACGGGTTTCAGAAGTGGGTGTGGCAAAATGGTTCAACAGCGCCACCTGTAAAATGTGTTCAAAAGTGTGCGCCTCGAGCTGTGTTTCTTGTACGTGTATGAAAATAGGCAAACACATTTAACACACTAATACCTACATAAAAGTCTTGAGGAGCAAAATGCCAAGCTCAACAGGAAGTCAGTTATTTTTAATATTCTCAGCAAATTTTGGCTCATTTTTGCCATTTTCGGGCATCATACTTTAACAAACTCCTCCCAGAGATTTATTCAGATCAACACCAAATTTGGTCAGTGTAAACTAAAGGCCTTTGCAATGTTCAATTGTGAAGATCTAGAGTTTTCATTGAAGAGTGTGTACGATCGTGAGTTTTTCTAAAGGGCGTGTCTATGGTGGTGTCACAAAGTTCGATGTCTCGGCATGGAAATAAAAGCTGTTTTATCTGCCTCAAACTTGACACGTTTGATAAGAGTCCTTGCTTGAAGACATCTAAAGGCCAGTATTCAGTTATAATCATAGCGCCACCTGACGAACAACACACTTGGCACATATCAATTATTTTGATGTATTCTTTCTGCATTTTCATTGCTTATTTTTCACTGTCTCTTAAAGCTACCAGGAGGCGGTGAGCCCAGGTGCAAGAGCCCTTTCATAGCGGCTTGCAGCTTTAATTTAAAATGTAATTAATTTTTTAACATTTTAACTTTTTAACATTACAAATTTACTGTCACTTTTGATCAATGCAATACACCCTTGCTTAACAGAGTTCATATATAAAGGTAGCTTTAAAGACCCTTAGAAAACAATAGTAGACAAATATTATGTCATAATACAATTCTTAAACTTACTTCAAAAATATGTAGCCTACCAAATTAACATTTAAATGAACATTCTTTCACTTTCTAAAAAATGTCTTACTGTTCATACAGCCTCTGTCCACGCATGAAGATCTTAACCTCTATGTTGAAAGGAAATGTGCCATCATCCTTTCTAAATCTGTACAAGTATAGGGCGTCTTTGAAGCCGGGCCACTTATCACACACTATAAAGGTGAAAAGATAGTAAAGTAAGCAATCTGTTTTCTTAAACGGGTCCTAATATGAGTGAACAGAGAAGGAAAACAGACACGACCTTGTCGTATCATTCGCTTTGCACTTGGTGTACAGTAAATAATATTGTACCGTGGTGAATGATATCATGGTCCATGAGGTGCTGCATGAGCTGGACTGCAGTCTCTCGATCAGGCACTTCTTTATGAGCAATCAGCCAGTCAATGATCTCCTGAGCCACAAAACAATTCGGGTACGTTCGCAAATGGTGTCTGCGGTCCTTGATCAACTTGCTGTCATGTAGTCGCAATCTTCCAAATCATGATAGTTGTATTAGCAACCATTATTACGCAAATATTGAGACTATTGCCTACAAATAATGATTTAATATGTAACAAAAAAAATATGGTGAGATGTGTGTAAATCCTTGCACTAACTTAGTATAGCTTACCTTAGCTGTTCTCCGGCAATCATTACCTCAGCCTTTTGGTGTCTTGTCATCATTGTACACTGAATGTTGCCCAGTAGCTCCATGTCTAGTCTGTGCTTCTGTGCACTTGTTTCCTTCGCTTTATTGGTGCTTTTGTATTTACTAAATATTCAGCGCATCGAGGCACCAGTTCTTCAATACTGTGAATGTTGTGTATACAAATATATTCCCTCTCTACATGTTACTTGTTACAAGTGCTTTAAACATTGTTCCGGGTTTGGGGTGGTTTAACAGCCAAGACTTTATTGACAACTAATTTAAAGGTAGTCTGAAATTAAACGATGCTGTCTTAACAGTTCATTTGTTAATGTAAAAATTATTTAGCCTATCAGACATCGGAAAACATATCAGCAGCTTCACATAATGGCCGCATGGTGTCAGTAAAAGAGTTAATAGAGAAACATACATCTTCATCCCACATGATGTTTCAGAGGTTCTTAAGACTCAGTCGCTTAGTTTTAGTCTCGGGTCCAAATACCATCTTAAGTTATATTTGCTTATCTTAAAATATTTTAACTTTAGTTCTTCAATATCTTACATTACTGTAAGAGAGAGAATAAATCCTTTTTAAAATCAAAAATGTATTTATGTATTAACTATGTATTTACAATAAATATAAAAATGTAAGAAAAATGCATTTCTAAATTACAAATGTATTTTCTGTATATATATAGCTGATAAATAATACATTTAGCTGGGTGGCTCATCGCACAATACGTCAAGGTCAAATTTCTCCCCAAAATGATAAATATGTTGCTAAAACTGCAGCTGTGCTATTTGTTTGTTTGTCTGGGAGGCGTTTCCATAATTCAAAACTTTTCATTTTTTGTTATTTATTATGTTATGTTGTTAATTACCTTTAGTATTTTATTTAGTTAAAGCCTTAATTTAGTGTCATGCGCTACCCTGATGGTCTTGTGTGGATGACACTGTGCTCTATCTTTATTATTGTTGGTCGCAGTTGTAGAGGCCAACTTTAAGTGATCATGTGGCCATCCGTTGCGCCACCTGTGAGTATCAGTGCATTTTACAATGACATTCAGGTTTTAATAGCTCAGATTTATTATGGCAATTAGGGAAACCTAAGAGTCCCAAAAGTGTGTCCCCTAATGTTCGTCACCGTCAGTGATCGTCGTGATGTAAAATTTGTGCTATTGTAATAGTAGTCCTTAATTTGTGGACTGCTTATTTAAAAGTAAATCTTAAAGTAATTCTGTGTTACGAGACTGACAAACCCTCACAAAATGACAAACAACAAAAAAAAAGAAAAAAGTTTAGTCTTTTTTTTATAAATAAAACCTTTTAATTTATAGGTTCACTTATTGTTAGGCTATACAAAATGCAGCTTTCTTTTGATTTGGAGTTGGCTGCTAAACGTAACTTGTACGTGTTTTGGTGAGAGTGACAGCTGTGATAGGGAAGAGGGCGTGGCCTCGCTGCGCGGCTGCTTTTAAAGCTGCGTGATTTACTTTCTATTCAACACAGCTACATCCTGCGCTGTACTCCGAGAGACCATCTGAAACTAAAGAGCGACTTGCAAGCGTTTAGGAGGGGGGCTAAAAGAGCCACCTTGACTTCCAGCTCGATTTGATAAGCGGCGGAACCGTGTTTTCAGAACGTTAATGCAACCCGAAACGCAGTAACAACTTGTTTACTTCATTGAAACATCAGCAGAAATCATGACGGCGGAGCAGCATCAGCTGAATCTGGACTACGGTGACTTTGACATGAGGTTTGATGTGAAAAAGGAGACTGCAGCTTTGGGACCGGACCGCTCTTTCATCCAGCAGTGCGGTGTACACGTTCCAGGCTCCGTGTCCAGCACACCCATGAGCACACCATGCAGCTCCGTGCCTTCATCCCCGAGCTTCAGCCCAAGCGGACAGAGGAGCGGTGCTGAAGATCTCTACTGGACCCTGAGCACGGGGGCTTATCCGCAGCACGCAGACCCACACTGCCTTGAACTGACACCCGAGGATGTCCGGGAAGCCTTAAGCGCCAATCTCATGCACACGCACCCGTCTCAGCTCCACCAGGCAGAGATGGAGCATGGATACAGGGGCATCGGTCAGTTCCACGCGCCAAACATGCATCAATACCATCAGCAGCAGTACACCGAGCTCGGCCACAATCCCGACTTCGCGCACGGCAAAAGCGTGGATCAGTTAATGCAGCTCGACTGTGCACCTCAAGGCGCGACGCACCTGAAGTCGCATAACGTCCACCAGCAGACGCACCACAGACGCGGCGAGCGAGCGGAGAGCCGCTTCTCCGACCAGCAGCTGGTGTCCATGTCTGTGCGCGAGCTCAACCGACACCTCCGCGGCATGAGCAAGGACGATATTATCCGGCTGAAGCAGAAACGCCGTACCTTGAAAAACCGCGGGTACGCTCAGTCGTGTCGGCACAAACGCGTTCAGCAGAAACACATACTGGAGAACGAGAAGACGAGCCTCGCGACGCAAGTGGAGCAGCTGAAGCACGAGCTCAGCCGGCTGGCGCGCGAGAGGGACGCGTACAAACTCAAATGCGAGAGGCTAGTTGTCGGAATGAACTGCCAGAGTAACGGACCCTCTTGTGAAAATCCCTCATCGCCTGAATTTCTGCGATAGTTCTGCATCTATATTTAAAGTTGATAAAGTTTGTCTTTAATAATATAAAAAAAATAAACAGCTTAAGATTGTTCGCTGGTCTGACCAGGCGGCTGAAAGACCCGAAAACCATCTCAGACTTCTTTTAGGTGTTATTGTTGGCAGAGGAAAAAGTTTTAATTTGTTATTCTGTATTTTATATTTTCACTCAACTTTATCTCGGACATGTCAAGCTGGTTTTGATAATGTATCTTTTATCTTGTAGTTTTCACAACAGTCTCCATCAGTCATCTCAGCTATGCAAATGACATTTGACCTTTTTGGCAATAGATGCATTGCGTTGGTATTTTTGTTTGTTTGTTTGAAATTTATGTATGTCTTTAATTAGTTTCATGAATCAGTTGTATTACGCGTTCCTCCAAACTCTTCTGAAGAGTTGACGATTGTGATTTGCATTTCATTGTTACCTCCAGAATAAATTTTTGAAGAAAAAAAAAAGCACTTGGGTTCCCTTGTTTTTCTTACACTTCCCCAGAATGCAGTTCAAACTGTGTTTTTGCACGAAACATATATAGCACGGATGTTTTATATGTAACCCATAAACAGACCGACTTGAATCACACACACACAAAATATCATGAGAACATAAAAAAGCCTAGTACACAGGTATGTGTACGCAGCAACCTTTGACCCTGCTTAACGGCTGTTTCCTGAGACAACTGCGTTCCTAATGACTCGAGAGACTTGGAGAAGAGCTGCACAGCACTGATTGTACTAAGGTGGAAATAAGTTTTGCCCTCTCCTTAGGAGGAAAGCAAAGGCCATCCATCCGAAACTGTTTTTTTATTTCTATTGAAAGCAATTGTACTACGAACTCCGGTAACACTGAAGGTTTTGCTGGTAAGGCCAGCCCATTATGACAAAGTTTACGAGCAAAATGAGTAATCTACACTCTAAACCACAATGTTGGAACATTTGCACTTTGGCAGTGAATCGAAAGCTACTGAAATACGCATAGCCTACTTAAAGGAAAAGTTCACCCAGAAATGAAAATTCTGTCATCATTTACTCACCCAAACCTTTATGGATTTCTTTGAACACAGAGGGTAAGTAAACGATGACAGAGTTGAATTTTTGGGTGAACTATTCCTTTAAAGTCATGCAGGTAAATGAAAAGAGCAAAGCTTTAGTGCGCAACACTTTCACAACACTGACATAAATAGATCTTCAAACACTGGTTGTTATTTTTGTTTTACACAACTCTCCTTTTCTTTGGATCCAAACAGCATGTGTGGCAAAACAGCCTTTAACCCCCGACCTTGTTGTCAACTGCTCCTTAACAGTTAGCGCAAGACTGACCTCCTAGTAATGACGTGCCACCTGTGCAACACAGGGTCACAGGTGCAAAAGCAGTTTTTCACGAAGCAACAGCTTTATGATCCCGCGTCCTCATCCCAACGTTAGCTTGTCAGTCCTGAGAATGATTTTTATGAAAACATTGTATGGTCTGATCAATAAAAACTGCACTAATGTGCCATAAGACTTTAAGAGATAAGCTCATTATTGACATCAGGTCCATTTTTATTCTGTACGCTGTTTGGTATGCTTTCTGTGGGTTTTTCACAGCATGCATGTTTTTTTTTTTAAATGCAGATAATCGTGTGTATCATTAATCTGTGTTTCATGTTGTTTTGTGCTGTTCTTGACTCGGTGTACAGTGTTTTATCACAGGAAAGCAGTGCCGTTGTAAAAGTCTGTAACAACCTCTCCTTGCGTGTGAGATATTGTGGCCGTCCGCTCCTTCCCCCGCTCTGCCTTTGCCCGAGGGGGAGGAGGCCATTGAGTCAGCACTCTACCCAAGGTGTCTGCTGCTCAGTGTTCTCCGCTTTTCTAGTTTCAGCGACCCTCTGATGCCACAAGCAAGCAATAGCACAAAAAGATGGTATTAGACTAACAGGGGCTTACAAATTCTGGTTGTTAAATGGTAGTTATGACTCTGTACAGGATGAGATGTGTTTGAAGTATTTATTATACACATAAATGTACTGTTAATGTTTAGTATCCATTTGTCAACCTGCCAGATTGTACGGCAAAATTTTTTTTAATTATTATTGTTACATTTAGAATGATATAATTTATAATTTATTATTAATTCAATTTATTATTGTAGTATTTTAATGTTACAGCCTTCTAATCAAATAAATAAAAATTTTATTTGTAGAGTTAATTTGCAAAAACAGATAATTCAAAACTTCCAATTAATCTCAATTGAACTGGAGTTAGGTTATTTTGAATAGGTAAAAATAAATAAATGAATACGGCTAACTAACACAATAAAACAACATACAAACATAACATAATAAAAACATGATTTTTTAAAATTAAACTTCATTTATTTATTATTTAAATATAATATAAGTTTTGTATTACATGTAAAACCTTTACAATTATTTATAATATATAATACATTCATTTTAATATATTTTTATATTTATTTCAGTTATAATTTGACATAATATGCATTTAGAATGTTATATTATTAAAAGTAAAATGATAATGAATAATATAATTAATATTTAAATGGCCATTGCTTTTTTTATAGAATAAATAATTAATATGATTTTATTTGATTTATAATTGTATAAATGTATTAGTTTTTTTAAATGTTCACAAGCTATATATTATATTGCATTCATAAATTTATAATACAATTAGAATTTCATATGATATATGTTTTGATTGATAATAATATGAAATATATATTGAATACTATTAATAACACAAATTAAAATGAGAATTAAATTGGCACCATTTCGAATATTTAAAGTTAGAATTCATTTAGAATTGTAATATTATATTATAATATTAATGCTATTATATTATTAATGTAATATACATTTATAATTTATTCAGAATTGTGTATTGTGTATTAAAATCCTACATTTAGGAAAGTGTATCAGTTATATCAAAGCAAGATCTATGTTGTGCCTTGTAGAAGTTTAAAAAAAATAATGTATGGCTATTAGTAGTTACTGTACAAAAACAAGAGCAAGTTAATTTCAGTTAGACCACTAAAAAGTCTCTGGCCTAACATTGAGTCAAAAGTGCCTGATCTCTCAAGCAGAACTTGGCTGGTCAGAACTGGTCTGTTCCTGCTTTCTTGCTGTTTTGTAGTGTGGATAATACCAATGTCCTCTATCTCTCTCACTCTTCACGTGAACAGCAGCAGCCGTGTGGCAGTGAGGATGGATGGGGATATATGGGGCTTCCTCTTTCACTTCCTAAATAGGGGTCTGGTCAAGTGACTTTGTTCGAGAGTGAGGGGAGATGAAGTGAAGGAATGCAATGCGGCGGTGGGGTTGGTGGTTTCCGCTCAGGATGTCTACTTGTTTCTGCGTTTGGGAGCCATGACAGCTAGTGGGGTTGTGATTCATTGTGATTTACGATTTTGCCAGCACTTTAAATAAGTGAATCGTCTAGGTTTCATAAGTTCTGGACTAATTTTCCTATGTAGTGGCAGTACTTTCATGCAGAAATAATGCACAGAAGCCAAACTTGTAAATCAAAGGGAAAATTGAAAAAGTAAAATAAAAAAAATTTAAACTCTTTATGTTCACCTATTGTTTATTCCAAAACCATGTAAAGCCATACATGTTTGAAATGACATGAGAGGTAGTAAATAATGACTTGGTAGGACTAACCATTCAATGTCGTTTTATTACATACCTACAAATAAGATTAGCAAAAATGGAAGCTTAGGTGCTTAGGAATTTTGCATTGTGCATTTTCAGAAGAAAACCTCAGCTAAGCAGATGCTCGCTGGTCTCTTGTGCGTCACAACTGATGACAGCACTTCATGAGCACACAACATACACATGACCCACTGAGGAGCATTCAGGCTTCCTCCCACACTGTCACTTCCTTCTCCCTCTGCCACTGATACACTTGCCTTTTAGACCGTCTAAAGTACAGGATTAAACCGGCCGTGAAAACTCTGTGGGTCATCACAAACTTAAAGGCTGAGCATTTCATGAGCATTGAGTTGACAAAAGGGGCACGATTGTAAGTCTGAAGCCGCAAAGACTACATCCAGAATATTTCACCCATGCGGCCACCTCAGGATACACTCGTAAACATAAAGTTCTTTATTGGCATTCATGGTTCCATTAAGAACCTTTAAAATGGAGCCATGGAACCTTTTTATTCCATAGGTTCCTTGCAATTAATGTTTTGTTTCTTTGGAGCGCCCAAAATGGTTTTCTGAAAACCCCTTTGTTTGCAGATTTATTTTTAAAGAGTGTACCGTAAGAAAGCATGCAAGCGTGTGAATTAGATGAATTTCTAAACATTGAAAAATAAAAACAGATGCTAAAAGTATTGTTTTTATATTTATATTGCTCTGCTGGCAGTTGTACATCTGTTTAACAGTTAAGATTACCCAATCAGCAAAAAAAAAAAAAAAAAAAATGACGTGTGCAATGGAATTAAAGATACCCGTTTTTCACTGAACAGTGACTTTCACCATGCTTTAATCCTAATATAGTTTAGGTGGGGTCAAATGTAGCAGACAAAACGTAGTAATTAATCCATTACATAGTGTAACGGAATAATGTATGACTGGTTCATGCAGCAAAGCAAACGGGTTGATATGTTTCAGATATAGCAGCAGTCTTCTCTGATGTTGTTTTTAAACTGCCACATACTAAATGTGCAGTCCACAATGTCATAAAGTTTCTAAAAATGTTGAATTAACTACACATTGTTTATGATCAGACAAATGTGAATCGGACAAGGATGAGAGAAAATAACTCATGCTGAAACACATATTTTAGTATTTTAATTGTAGTTTATTTTCTGTAATTTTTGTCTGTAGAGCTTTTATTACATTTTTGTTTATTCAGTTTTTAGTGAATTATGTTGCATTTGTAAATAGCTAAAATAAGTTTAGGAATTTTTTGAAAATTTATTTGATGAACTTTTGTATCCCGGCAAATAACAAATGATCTCAACCTTTTGTCTCAATAACATAAGGGATGACATAATATCAAAGTCTGAATAAAGAAGTTATCGGACAAAGCGTGAAAACGTTTTACTCCTCCAGCTGGGGTTTTACCGCTCGTGTTTGTCTCTGCTGATCTTGAAACCAGCTCGTATAGCAGAACAGGACCATGATGGCGAAAGAACATGGGGACAGAGAAGACGAGCTTTCCCACAGGTGGCAAATAGGGATCAGGCTTCAAAAGGTGTTATCAGGCCTCGCCATCTCATGTCGAGCTCACTTGTCAGCACTTTCTCCACCAAGGGCATTTGACACTCTCACTCTTATGTGCATCAACAAAATGAGGAAGTTATGTGTTAATTTGAGGTGACATTTCACAAAAATGTATCTGCATTATTGTTTCTCGTAATTGAGACTGCGTTATGTATACTTATTTTGTAATATATACCACAATACACACAATCAAAAAATCAAACTAAGCTGATTTTGTAGATGGCTATTACTTTACTTCAGCTACAGGCAAATTTCTTTTGAGTTTTGTTTATGAAGGTCATATTAAAACACCCCTTGGAAACATTTATTTTGTTTACCATGCCTTAATTTTGCTACCTTTTAAATACATGTTATGTATATTTAAAAAGAAATAAAATATAAAATATTAATTGTGTAAAACTTATTTGTGTAAACTTATTCCTAATATGACAACCAACCCTTTTAGCTTTTATATATATATATATATATATAAACAATAATAATCTAAACATTTAGTAAAGTAAATGATCAGCTTACAAATATGTGTTGTGTAAAAGTTATTTGTATAAATATTGACTTTTTCATATGACAACCAACACTTTTAGGCCTTTTTTTGACATTCTTTTCTTGGTCAGTAATAAGCAGGCTTGAGATCGTGTAAAATCTAAAAAAAAAAAAAAAAGAGGAAAGATTAAGGCAATGCTAACGAGAATATTTTAAGTTATTTTATGGTAAATTCCAATCATGATCATTTCAATTAAGTTACTCAGATATAATTTAATAGAATATTATTACAATTATTATAAAAATAATATAAAAAAAAGTTTTTTGGTTTTTTTATGTATAATTTCCACCACAAACAAAATACATACACTAATGTTCAAACAATTGTGTGTTTTTTTGTTGTAAGTTTTTTTTTAATGTATAATTTCCACCACAAACAAAATACATACACTAATGTTCAAACATTTGTGTTTTTTTATTTGTTGGTTTGTTTTGTTTTAAATACTGTAAACCAGAATTATTGTAAAATATCACTGAAATTTAAAGTTTTTTATTTGTATATATTTTAAGATGTAATGTATTTCTGTGATGACAAAGCTGTGTTTCATCAGCAGCCCTTACTCCAATCTTGAGTGTCTTACAGAAATCATTTAAAAATTACTGAACAGTCCAGCTTTATGCTTTTGTGGACACTGATACATTTTTCAGAATGTCTTGATGAGTTCAAAAGAACAGCATTTATTTAAAAATCTTACAGTTGCTTTTGAAAATTTAAATGCATCCTTGCGTCATAAGCATTTAAATTTCTTAAAAAGAAAAAAAGAAATCAAATGTGTGCAAACTAAAAGCCAAAAGTGCCGTATAGTTGAAGAAGCACCCTGAGAAACTGACAAGTGCTCTGTTGCCAGTCCTCTTAAATTCTTCCTTGCTCTCTGATCTTGTTTTCATACCTGGTGGAAAGGTGAAGAAACCAAAAAATGGCAAGCAGTTTTATCTGTTTATTATCTGTCTGTCCCAACCAAAAGGCAGTTTGTACAATACAATAAGCCAGCTTTTGACATCTGTCGGCATGGAACCTCTTAAAGATGGCATGCATTCGTAGCACTTCGTATTTTTGGTCAGCCAGTGAAAACCTCTGTAAAACAAGACGGTGAGTGTGAAGACAGACACCTCGATGAAAAAAACAGACCTCTTAATTGTAACTGCTGGTAGTTTTACTACCAAATTCATGCAAATGTCCATCTCGTTGCATGTGCACTGTAAACAAGCATTTAGTGCTTGGAAGACAGAGAAAGAAACACACAATTATGGGAAAGGATTCACTCTGTCACCTCCACAACAAACTGTGATACTGAGAACAGTAGCGTGCCACTCCCTGCTGTCAAGCCACCATAAAGAAGAAGTGTATAAATACCGCTGATAAACAAAGCACTGAGTCTGCAGAAAGACTTTTTGTGGTGTGAGAAAACTGCATGTTTGTCAGTCACAGGATTAGGACTGTCTGTGATGTCTGTTGCTGTATACATAATAACTCGTCCCTGATGATCTGACAGAAATCAAATTAGCTACAGCTTTGATAACGATTTTTTTTTTCTAAGCCTTCATAATAAGTCATTCGTCATTACAAGAGTACTTGATGTTGGCCAACAGGATGTACCATGGAAGTCGTTTCTCAGTGTGTAATTCAGTACAAGACTGTCAAGGTTTATGCGTTTGTAATATGGAGGCGTATTCACTTTTGGTTGTTTACTATATTACACAAAAGACAATAATAATTTTGAATTATAATTGTTTTTTATTTTCATGTAGTGAGACGGGATCGTTTTTCAAATTAAATTTTGTAAAATTAATGTTCAGACAGTCTTTTGAAACAAACACTTCTCCATTAGTGATGACAAGAAAACTATTAGCAAATTAATTATTGTCAGCAATATTCAATTGTATATTATGTTATGTAATGATGTACAATATTTATAACTAAAATATAGACACATTATATAATTAAATGAACACTGTAATCATTTTGGTAATTAAGTTTTCATTATTTAGCATTGTTATTATTGTTAGTGCATTGTGAACCTAAAATTCTATTGCATTCTATTATAATTTTTTATTCAGTAAATTAGGTAAAGCTTTATTTATTTATTTAATAAATATGTTTTTTTAAATGTTTATTGCTTTTTCACAGAACACTGAACAACAACCATGAAGAAATGAAAAAAGCTAATTACAATAATAAAATAAATTAAAATGTAATATCCTACGACAGAACAGCAGGAGTCTATTGAAAGAAAAATACATGCAAAGATTAATTATAATTTAGCTGGTCAGGTTTCCGTAAACAGGATACAAATTCATAAATGTTGTAATTTTTCAGGAGGGCAAAATATTTCTACCGACATATGCTTTCCATTGCTTTCTTTGTGTAATATTGCTGTTCAGATGTCCTCTGCAGTTGACTCAATCAATGGAATCAAAGTTGTGCTGATCTTGCAGGACAAGCTAAGTTTCCCTTCCCCCTCCAACCCAACACCAGTGGTCCTCCAGACACATGCGTCTAAACACATTACCCCCGCTGAATGTAGCATGATAAACGTCAGCATGTGTAGAAGACGTCACCCTGATTTGTTTTTTTTTTTCTAGCCAGCCATTTTGGAGAGCAGGGTATATACCCTTGAGTTTAATTCAAGTTCATAGCACCTCACAGGAGAGATACAGATTGCACCATCTGCATAATTCAGACAGCGTTCACATTGACATAGACAAGTGCTTTTGACTAATTGTTTGATGATTGCATTAGGTTCTCAATCTCTCATACATGTAATGCAACCCCTTGGGCTGCTGAAGGGGGAGTAAATTATTAGCAATGCACACTTGCCTTTTGTAATGCTTTTTGGCAGAGGAATCTGGTGTGTGATTTGAAACTGACTGGAACAATAACAACATCCAGCTTAAGGAATACATATTAGAAAAGTTAAATCTGCAAAGGTCAGACAGAGTAAAAAGCCATTCTGCCTGGGGTTGTGTAATAATAAGAGCAGTTGCTGCTTCCTTGTTGTTCATTTTACTTGTTTTTTTTTATGAAAAAGCAGTAAATAAGGATTAAGGATCATTGACCTTTGACAAAGAATTTAGAATTTGGTTTTCTGTAAATATATCACATTATTAAAACAAGATTACAGGACATAAAAATGTATATTTAGCACGGGACAAAATGTTTTTTATGCTTAAAACGAAAAGGACTTTTCATTGCAAATGCATCATCGGAAAATAAGA
The DNA here is from genome assembly GCA_032361165.1 of Enteromius paludinosus. Classification (NCBI taxonomy): domain Eukaryota; kingdom Metazoa; phylum Chordata; class Actinopteri; order Cypriniformes; family Cyprinidae; genus Enteromius; species Enteromius paludinosus. The sequence continues at coordinate 11,197,666 of JAUMHQ010000066.1, forward strand.
TTCAATATTAAAATCCAAATTAATTTAGTCATCTTGAGTCAACGAGAGACCTTCCCTGTTTCCTTTCTCAGTAATGTCAAACTGTAGTACTTCCATGTTATTTTTCTCCGCCGACTGGCTTTGTTTCATTTCCAGTCTCTTTGCAGTCTGTCAGGTGGTCATTATTCTTGACCTCATTTAGCCTACAGCTCAATTTGGCTGATTATTTAAAAGCCTTCAGCAGACACATGAGCAGCTAATAGATTACATCACAAAATCCATAAATGAAATCAATTTGCATGAATCAATAAGTAGATGGAGAGTCTGTGAAACAGACACCAAGACGGTGCTGATCAATAGCCAAGAGTATGTTAATTCACAGCAAGCCAGAAGCCACCAGTACTTTCCAACCCATTCGTTTTAATAAGTTGAAATGTGACATTTAAAAGCGAATATTTGTGTCAACTGTCAATGCTGGATGGGTTTAACCAAGGCTTTAACAGCTCCTAGGATCAGCTGTAACTTCACACTCTGTCACAAACTGATGAGGCAGATGGAAAGAGAGCGGGTAGAGCAGGCGCTTCTCCTCGACAGCCGCTGGTTAAACCGTGAGAGTGTTTGCGGGTGTATCCGAGCTGGGAGATGAGTTGAGATAAAGACTCTGAGGCAGCAGGAAACGTTGGATGAGGGCGAGCGAGTCAAGCAGAAAGGGGCCTTATCTGTTTTAAACAGCGCTCTCCTCTCAGGCATCTCTTTAACCACATGCAATCAGATTTTTCAATCTTGATAAGAAAAAAAAAAGAATAAAAATTGTCAATTGCCTTTAACCTTTTTTAAATTAAAACTGAAACTTGTGGTTATGAACCATTATAACGGTCTAAAAGGCAATTAGTGCTTCAATAATGTGGCTTTGGAGGTCAGTGTTTAATTTTTTATTCATGTTAGTGCTCTATTTGCTGTATTTGTGAGGGGTGTTCGGATATGAAAAGTTTGACTGATACAGTAGGCCGAGAATTATTTGCATATTATGGAAGGCCTAGATAACCTTATTACAATTCTTTTTTGTGTGCATAAATAAGATACATAAGATAACACATAAAATAGAACTCAAAAAACTAAAATCAATCATTTTAAAGGATGCAAGTGATTTATAGCAGGTAATATACAGTATTACAAATGGATATGTATTTGCAGATTTAACACAGATTGTATTTGTGACCATGGACAACAATTTTCCAAAATGTATATATATATTATATTATATATGATACATAAAGCTGGGTAAATAAGCTCTCCATTGATAAATGGTTTGTTAGGATTGGACAATATTTAGCAGAGATATTTGAAATCTGAAATCTTAGCAATGCATATTACTAATGAAAAAGTAGATTTTGATATATTTACAGCAAAGAATTTACTAAATATATTCATGGAACATTAGTTTTGTTAGCAGTATATGAATGTGAGAAATATATCTGATACTGATAAAGTCAAATTGGCAAATAACCAACATAGTGCTGCTGCATTGTATGAATGCATAATGGTTAGTGATATTGTAATAGTGTAATTATTGGCAGTAATTAGTGCTGTCAAACAATTAATCACGTTTGAGCGCATCCCAAATAAACGTTTTACACAAACATGAATATTTAAGAGAAATCTGTCATGTTCATATATTATGATATGTACTGTGTGTGTGTGTCTTTATGTATGCATAATAAATATACACACTCACATATATTATGTAAACAGAAACCTTTGTTTTGGATGCGATTAATAGCGTTTAATCATTTCACAGCACTGGTAGTAATAAATGTGAGTGTTAGATGAAAAAGGTAATCAAAGTGTAAAAGCAGCATGCAAACTGTGCATCATCCTCTTCTAACTTTTCCTGCATTTTTTTAGCCAAGGAGCTCTGCGTTGTTTCTGCATTGCAAAGGCAAAAGTGCAAAACAGATGAGCTGGCCTGAGCACAGAGCTGCACCTGTCACCTTCCCCAAGCCACACGCTCAGCCCACACAGCAAAGACCACAGGACACAAAGACTGCTTTCACCTGAGACACACTGTGGCTTCTATTAATAGCACGGTTCGGCAGTGGTGCTGACACACACATCTAGAAGTAGCGGTGGTGGTTACCTTCACTGACAGCAGTTACTATAATGTGGCTTGTATTACTCATGTGCTGAGAGAGTGTGAACCAAGGTCATGAAGCTAAAACACTGACAAATAGCTCTCGTGTTATTTATCTCCGCTCTTTTTGGGCAAAGGAACGGGCTGAAATCTGCCTGCGAGCTTGAAATGTACTAGGAGAAGATACGAAACAAAGGGCAAGAACATGTCACACCAGGGGAGAGAGAGCAAAAAAAGTTTACGCATGCCATCAACTCCAACATGCCGTGCTCTGCCGGATCCACAGGGATTGAAAACAGCCGTGTGTCATCATCATTTCAAGGCCGAAAATAGGAGCGGGGGCGTTGAAACCCGAAATCTCTCTCGAAAACTACAAAAGAGTCGGCCCAGCCGTTTTGGCACGCGTCATCACATTGTTTTCCCCTGACTTGTATTTTCATGTCATTGTTTTGTATCCTCAGGCCAAACACCCTCCTCCAGATGGTGACTGTTCTAGTCTCTTCTTGATAGAAAGTCAGGTGTTTACTAGAGCCCAATGAGGGCAGAAGAGCTGACGAGGGCAGTCAGGTAACAAAAGGTCTCCACCTGCGAGTCTGGTTTAATTGGGATGACACAGACCTGTGTTAGGGATGGATATACACCCGTGTGTGGCCAAGTTTGTCCGATTCAACTGGTAAGAGAACTTGCCAGTAGCATAAAACATCTCGAGTAAAGTTTTTTCACCAAGCATGAGTTGCTTGCGTTTGTTTCTGTTGGCATTTCTGTTCACGCTCAGCACACAGTTGTTGAGATCTTAAAAGTGACCGTTCAGACAGAAACCATTTACTCATCCTCTTGTTGTCTGGAACACACACGATTTTGTTGTTGAAAAATCTCGAGTGGGGTTTAGTTCTGTTTAGACTTTAGTTTTGCAAACAAAAAAATTCTTCAAAATATCTTTTATGTTCCACAGAAAATAAATAAATAAATACAATTATTTTAGTACAAGCATCCTTATTTCAAAATGCATTTACTTAAAATAAAATATATATTAAAAAAAATAATATATATATATATGCCCCAAATCACAGTACATATCACACTGTGTCATTATTAATAAAAATAAGGCCAAGATGGAAATTTTAATTCAGCTGCCTGTAAATCCTCTTTTAGGCTCTTTTCTTTGCATCGTTGCTTTAGTTTATTAATGTTTGTGAGCATTTGATTCTTTTCTTTACTGTTGTTCTGTTGTACATTTTCTGGTGTGCTTGGGATCATTGTCCCGGTGCGCTTAGGTATACAGAGTTCATGGCCGACTTGACTGTGACTTGTTCATTGACTGTGAGTTGCCAGGTCCCGTGGCTACAAAACAAGGCCAAAATCATCAGCCGTCCACCAGCATGTGTGACTTTTGGTCTGAGGTGTTTGTGCTGATAGGCTCTTTAGGTTTTCACCTAAAGTGATGCTGTGCGTTATAGCCGTACATCTCCACTTTGGTCTCATCTGTTCAAAGGTCATAGTTCTAATAGACTTTTGCTTTGTTTAAATGCAACTTTTTTTTAGATGCTTTGTAGATAGAAGAGGCTTGTTTCTGGCAAACACTTCCAAACAAGGCATACTTGTCCCAAATTCTAAATGTACTGTCATGAATTTATGTTTTACCATGTCAATAGGATATCCTTTCTTTTTTACATAACTGTATGTGTGTGTATATATATGTGTGTGTGTGTGTGTGTGTATAATAATAAGATGTTTTTTGATTCTGATAAGTAGCAAAATTATGCAGGTGCTTACAAGTGAAAAATACGAAAAATGTTCTTGTTTCTAATTTGAATTGTTTATTTTTCCTACCCCATCACTCCATTAAATTAAGTAGGAACTTTGAATGCCATTTTAATGTATAAAAGTAAATTTTACATAGTTGCTTGTGTAATTTATAGATTGCCCTATAATTATGGACCTACTTGTTTGGGTTTAGGTAAAAAAAAATTAAACATGATTAAATATGTACTGTATATTTAGTAGTTTTAAAAACCACAAGCGGGTTTCATTACTCAAGAGGAGTGATTAAAGCTGTGATCATTGGACAGTCATTGAGCTGTACCTGAGGGGGAGGCTGTGGCTCAAAACACATGAAAACAAGATAAATAATTAACCGCCAACAATCACTTGTTGTTCTGTTTAATCAAGCTATTAATAGTAAAGCTCAGGGGTGGCTTTTGAACGTGTAAAAATTCAAGATAGTAAACAGCATCTGAATGGTAATTTGTTTCGAGTGTTAATTACAGCCTTCGTTGCCTGAATTTTATGTTGAATAAATTTTTGTAATGTTTATTCATTTTTAAAAGGCACTTTTTCATGTTAAAATGTAATTACAATTCACATAAACAACCCATGTGGATTTTACAGCAAACAACACTCGACTAAGAGAGTTATTCTGCAATATTTTGACACTTGGCCATGAGGCAGTATGCATAAATCTTTAAAATGATCTAGAAATCAATAAGAGACTGATCCTGTAAAACAGCGTATGAAAAAAATCCATAAATATAAAGTACCCTTCAAAGGCTGAAGTCAGTAAGATTTGTTTTTGTTTTTGAAGAGTCTAAAGCTGCAATAATTTGATCAAAAATACAGTTAAAACTGTAATAATTGACTTTTTCTCTGCAACAGTAAAACTCAATTTATTCAAAAACCAATCCTTGAAAATCATTTTAATATATGATGATCAAACTAATTATTATTTGTTGAAAATGGTTGAGTTATACAGTGTTTTTTTTTCAGTGTTCTTGAAATAATGGAAAATGAAAAGAAAAAGGAAAAAAAAAGTTTATTTATAATAAAAATCTTTATAACATTATGCAAAAAAATGGTTCAGTTAAATGCATGTATATTTTCGACAGTGTTATCCTCCGTCTTATGAAGTGAGTTGCTAGCGCCCTCTGTGGTTTACAGAGATCTATTGCTGGTGTGACATGAGGACAGACTTCCTCCTTTTGTGAACACAGTTAGTGACCTAAAATAAGGACAACTGAGTAATTATTTTTTTAAATTCTTATAATTAATAATTAAAAACTAACTCTTGCAATGAGTCGGTTTTATGCAATATCCGTTGAATTACTGTTAAATACAGTGGGTCCTGAAGTAGGCTCTGTACGAAACCACTACTGAAAATGCATTTAACACAAAACATTTCATTACCAGTTACCTGCACAGTGATTTAAACAAGGCTATTGAGTTTTAAAATATAGGCCTACATGCATTTTACTGAGTGATTCAGTGGAAACAAGAACATCTGAACAAAGGAGTTTATACGATCCGTCACACATTTGCTTTTAATAATGACCTAGATATGGTTTCAGAATCTTACACATTACTTATTCATTTTATGTATTAACTTTAAATATACATATAAAAAAAACACTAAAGTTTTGAAAATTGGGTCTTTTTTTACTGAGAATAACAGCCTGATTTACCTGAATTCACCCTCATGGTTATTAAAACAAATACAATTTGCAACCCAGGCCTTAATAGCGAAATGTCCGTTCGATTAGTGCAGCCCTTGAGCATATCAAGCATATTTTAAGGAAACATTTACACATAATCATAATACATAACCCAACCAAATCTCACCATTAACACAAGCATGCAAGTCAGTAACTACTTATTGCACATTAACATTTTAAAGTGTGCAAAAAGGCTGTTGGTAAGATTTTTCATTGGTATTAAAAGAAGTGCCTTGTGCTTTACAATACTTCATTTATTTGATCAAAATGCTAATATTGTGAAATGCAATCATTTAAATGTTTCTAATGCAACATTTTCAAATAGAAACATATTTGAAATAGAAATCATATGTAACATTGTCTTCACTATATTCAATTTGGTGTAAATATTTAGAAAATCTCTGCATAAGAATATATATTTAAACATGAGATTCCTGTATTTAAAGGTGCCATAGAATGTAAAACTGAATTTAGCTTGGCATGGTTGAATAATAACAGTTCAGTACATGGACAT
>JAUMHQ010000066.1:11214729-11235136 GCA_032361165.1 Enteromius paludinosus
GAAAATATTGAAACTCTTTGGTCATTTTTGAGCGAGATGCTAATGGTCTAATCAGATTCAATGATCTATGCTAAGCTGCAGCTAAAAGCATTACAGAATCAACTTTATGTCTGACCCTCAAACAAACATATTGCAATTCCATTTGTTGCCACTAGTTGTGAATAAATTAAACACTTTACCTTTAAGGTCTAACAAAGTTACAACTTTTCGCATGTTCTTGATGGATTATAAGTGAGAGTTTACTTGTGGGAGTTCATGAACATGGCACATTGTAATAATTAGCATTTAAGACCATGACACACCACTTACTTGAAATATCCCCATCAATGCACATTGCTTCAAGTCATGTAGAAATGCTTAATGACTCATGACTGAAATTCTTGCCAAAACAAGAGAAACATGCTTCACTGTAAAAATGAATGTAGGCGTTGGCTGAAAAACTAAGCGAGAGGGAAGTGAGGCACATGGAGGATGCAAGTCCAATTTTAGGTCTCTGCCTCACAGGTCGTACTTAACTTGTTCCTGAGCATAGCGGCTTGTATCCTGTGCTCAGCTCCCGCTGCCCAGGCTTTTCCTCACATATGTGAAGGGAAAAGAGTGTCGTTATTCACAGGTTCAACCTCAGATGGACAAGTGACAAAACTTTACTGTTAGATCAATGGAACCTTGCGGCATTCAAGACCTCAACTGTTGGATTTCCTGTTGTTGTGAACCTGTAAAAGGGGGCGTGAGATGGAGAACTACTGACTGGGCGTGTTCTGAACAACTGTCCTTCAAATATAAAAAACAAAAATGAACGCTTGATTGATGAAAAGCTGTTTATACACCAGAATCACGTGGGCTGGCTTTTAGTTTACCGAGCTAACTAAACAATTTAACACAAACTAACACTCAGTCTATCTACAGCTGTCATATAACATCATGCAACCCACCAGCACCTTCCCCCAACACAAATACATACATCCAGGGGTGGTCTTCTGTTGCAGCAGCCTCGTAATGACGAGAAGCACTTCGCAACCTTGCGGTCACCCTGATCTACAGGCAGTCCCTAATCCTCTATGAGGCATCGTTCTGATCTTCTCATCCTGTTGTTTGGAGGAGTTTGACAACCCACAATCTCTAAACTAACATATTATGAAAGGGGGGGATTCGCTCATTAATGTCAGAGATCTCGAGCAGGAAATGAGATGAAACTCCTCCAAAAATCACAACCACACACGCATTCATATTCTCATAAAGCATGGGTGCATTGAGCTCTTTTGAGGGGGGCATGTGAGATTCGACTCCGGATATCCCTCTTTTGGGGGGGTTAAAATACTCATTATAGGAAATATAATGTTTATGTATTTTTTCGGGGGCCCTGAGAGAAAATGGCTCCATATGCATGGCATATCAGTCGCACACCTACATGTTGCCATTCACTAAGATCAATGAATACAGGTTAAACAAAGCAGATATTCTTGCCTTCTTGTTCTCCTCTGTCAGTTAACAACTCTCACATGCTGAAGTGATTAAACTGCAGCTTGTTGTTTTCCCTTCCCAAAGTAAAAAGGCTTCACGCAAAGAATGCTGAAAGATTTGCCACCCAACTGAGCTTTGGGTTATAGGAATGTTGGCTTGAAATCTAAAAACTCTAATGAGCCATGAACATACGGTCTAAAATTGAAAAACTTGCAAAGGTAAAGTCAGCCGTGTTATTAAATATTGTGATGGTAGACCAAAGTATTTCCATGCATCCAACTTTTTGACTCTCTCTGACATCAATTTGTGATGCAGGGACTCTGTGGTGACCATGAAATCTAGTAAAAGGGGGGATTTAAAACAGATATTCCATTTATGGGAATAGGAGATCATTCACTGCAAAAAAAACTTAATAAAAATATCTATACATCCTTTCAACAAGATAAATGTAAGACAAGATGTGTTTATAATAAATATGAATCATTTATCTAACATTTTTTTAATAAGTTTATTAATACATTTTAAACAAAGTTTTTGAAGATTTTTGCTTTGTTCTGAAAGACACCTTTCACTGTTAGTCATCATTAGTAGGGGTAACATAAGAATAGCTCTTCCTCTTTTGCTCCCATGGTCACTTCCAACACATACACAAAGGTAGTTGTGTGTTTAGGCAGAGGTATGTGGACTGGTGGTCTTTCACAGCACTGCTTTAATGCAGAACTCAATCAAAAGAACCTGTCTCTCACTGGAATGCTAAATGAGTGACATTCGCCCACCAGGCCGGACATTCACACCTTAGATCAAAGAACTGTGGGATAACGGCTTTTGCTTACATACCAGTAAGCTTCGGCTACCCCCCCTCCACCCACCCTCACATTTAACACCCCAGTGATAAGTCTGAAGTGGGCAAATGGCACAAACACCTGTCTGCAGTTCAAACACTGACATCATCCTTGTGCAATCACCTGTCGGCCATGAGCTGTGAAAGGGCTTCTCACTTTTACGAAGCAGGAAAGGGCTTTTCATTGTCTTCACGACATGGTCGGTTTGTTAAGTGCTTTGGGTCTCTGTGCATGGACTGGAGAGCTTGAACAGCCTCTAAATGGTCCTTTACAAAACAAACACTCACATTTGCTTAGAAAGATGCATTATAGAGGATGACACCCAAGTGAACCTTTTTTTTGCAATGCTGCTTTCCAAATAGGCGCAATTAGTTTTAATTCAATTGTTTAGGTAAAGTTCATTTCTATTTAAAAAGAGTTCTATGTGCACATAGTGTTGTAAATCTCAACAGAGGAAATGCAGAAAAGAGGGATGAGCTGAACGAGAGAACATCAGAGGGTTGAGGGAGGAAATCCCACAGCAACCTGACCTCCATTTGAGCCAACATTACACATGAGTTCACCTACTCTCCCTCTCTTTCTCTTACTCTCTTTCTCTCTCTCTGGGTGTGGTAGGTACATCAAAAGCTAGTCTCTATAGACTATTCCCATTTAGGACATTTTGGCAAAAACAAGCAAGGTGGCACCAGCCACAAAAACACAAGCAACATACATCTAAACAAAGCTCACAATTATGTGTCTACCATGTAAACACGCACAAAACCTGGCAAGTGCATTCTGACAGTCTCGCTCAGCACCAGAGATAGAGGTCTCTTAAAGCGCTGCATTCCTCTGCACTCATCCACAGTAGAGGAAACAGAGCCCTCTCTATCATCTGCTCATTCACAGAGCTCATGGTCTGCATGTGATTTCAATATGGACACGGCAAGTCAACGGAGGGTCTGTTCACATTTATGCTAATGCGAGAGCGGCTGTTGAAACGTTTCAACGGGAAATTGAACAAATCTTTTGGAATTTATATGTTTTCGTGAAGTTGTTATATTTGTAACAAAGAGATCAACAAGCAAACAAAATAAATGGTCTATATTGGCAGAGAAAGCATTATGGAGTACATCCTGGATGGAAAAAAAAAAAACTTACCAAAAAAAACAAACATGTGCAATAAACATAAAGTAAATATGAAAAGTATTTGTATTGCTTTAAAGGTGATTCTTACTGGAAGACAAGACATATATATGATATACAACATGTGTGTGTGTGTGTGTGTGTGTGTGTGTGTTATAATGGATTAATTTTTTCCACTATGAACTGATATGTCCATATAATATTTTATACAAAACAGGAGTCAGGTACTGAATCAAAAATAATAAATTAAAAAATAAATAAATCTGATATCAATTAGAATATATATAATTTTTCATCTTAAGGATTATTAGATGTTTTACTGAAATGTAATACAATGAAAAAGATTTTTGTACGTCCATCTAAATTTGGGTCAAAATGGCATTGCAGCTCTTCGTTCAGCATAAACAGATGTCTTTCACTCACTACATAACTGTTGCGAGGATGTTTTTTATACCTGGTTCTCACAAGGGCACAAATAGTGCTCTGTCTTTTCAGCAGAGGCAGCATATTAGTGTTAGTGAGGGATATGGCAAGTGCAGTGACGGGTGGGGGTGGCCGAGGCACCTTGCAACAGCTGGACTGAATTAGCCAGGGGGATCGAGGGTGCGGGGGGGGGCTCTGAGACTGCTGGCGCCAGGAGCAGGCCAGCAGGTCAGGGTGGATGAAGATTACCAAAACACAAGCGGGCAGCCATGCCCTGCGGAGGGACGGGGAGGAGGGGGGGAGCAGGGGTTCCTGGCTCGCAGGCCTTCAGTCACAGGATGGGGCGGCAGGAGGACTTCCACTTCCTGTCAGATAACCCTTTCCTGTCCATATGACATCCAGAGAAAGAATGCCAGAAAAGAAAAACAGTGAATCCAGATATTCATGTGATAATGAAATATAGAACAACGCACCGTTCTTGTCCAATTTAATGTTGTTAGTGGCTTTTACCGAGCCATATTCTCGCATCATAGTTCATATCTCTGAGCAAACACGACGTGAGATCAAGATATTTAGAATTAGTGAGAGAACGGAATGAAAACATTGCTGTAAAGCTCTAAATATAGACATTTTATTAGATTTGGAAGCCAAATGGCGTATAAACACACTCAGCCACCATGTCTGGATGTGAAGGGGGGAATGTCCAAGAACAAATTCCATATGAGGTAGAGAAACACATTTACAGATGTTACAAGCATGTAAACCTCGTCTCTAATTTAAAGTACTAACAAGCACTTAGAAAACAGAACGTAGCTTCTTTAAACTACTTTTGTTTTGTCTTAGTGTGTATAATCAATTAATCACAACCTCACAGGAAAAAGTTTATAAATAGGACCTGTAGTAGAAATATATTTCAAATTGAGTATATGAACGCCTTTTTAAGTAAATGGTCATTGTCAGTCTATGAACAATGGTTTACTCTCCACAGTTAACTCTATGGTTAAAGAGGCACACAAGGCCATCTTGTGGCCGAATAAAATACAGCGACCCTAAAGCCATAGTGCCGATTAAAATCACACTGCTAATTTTGGTTCCCAGTTAGTACAGCTATTAACATTCAGCTAAATATAGCCTAACTAACACTACAGTAATTACATGAACAGACCTAGAGAATCCTTTGGAAATAGTGGAAGTTACCATTAGTCATTTCCCCATTGAATCAGGACCATAATTAGTCATAAAGAAGACACTAATACTGTTTGTCTGGGCTGGAAACAGTTCTGTGTTTCATCAAAATGTGAAAAGCAAGTTGTCCACACTTTCTAGAGCACTAACTACACCTGTACTACCACTGCCAGAGACTAGACAACATCTCTAGAGGGCGCCACACGCTCTTCACTTCAGTGCAAAATAGGCTACAGGGTTGAAAAGCATTCATTTACCAAGACATTATTCTAAAATAAGCAGAGTAACTTGTTCAGAGCAACATGTTTCTCATAAAATGCTTTCCCTTTTAACATTTGGGATGATTATGAATATTGAAAAAACAAAAGTATGAATTGAAACAGGTTAATTCCCATATAAATCAAAAACATCAAAACATTTTCATTATTGCTACTACAATATACATGACTAAATAAATGAAAAAAATATATATACGAAAAATAAGAAGTCTAAGTCTGTTGTTATAGCTATAAATTGGACAAATTAAGCTGTAATTTAAGTTATATGGTATCCCTTTTTTATTTTGATGATGGGGAGATATAAGCATATAATGGCTGTGCGAAAGACAATATAAGGAATCCAATTGATAATCTCTGATTATTTTCAATATGTAATGTTGCTATTTTCATGTAAGGCAGACAAAATGATGGGACCACTTTTATCTTGAAAACCAAGTTACATAACCTTGCAGGTGCACTCTTAAAAATGCAGGTTATTGTAACAATGATATTTTATGGCTTGTTACTACAACTGGATGTCACTGTATATGCACAGCATCTCAATACATGCTCTAAATTGTCAGTTTAGTATCATTAAGTGCAAAACGAACACCTAATTCACTAGAAGGGTCTAGTGACACTACTCAAGTGCCTGAGACTCTGCCAAGAAACAGTACTTCTCAAGATGCTTCGGGGTTCACACCAATACCCCACAATGCTAGAAGTGCAAGTGATGCACACACAACTGACACCCTAAGACAGATATCAAGCCCCTGAGGAGTGCTATAAAATGTGTCAAAGTAGCACTGCCATATTTTCCTGCCAGCCGTGTATTATACATAGTGCTAAAGCAATTGAACTACCTGATTTTCACAATTAGGTAGTGCTGCAGACATCGTCCAAAATGCATTCACATTAAGACAAAAAATACAGTGCATGCTTATTCATATCCCTAAAAAGCACTTGTTTTTCTATTTACGCAGATATGCCAGATATTTTAAGAGAGGACATATGAAAATAGGTAAGCTCATGGACCAGATTTGTGACTCCTGTAAAGCCACAGTAGACCTGTTGTGCATCTTTGATTAAAAAAATGTAATTGACTGACAGCTTTAATACATATATGCTCTATTATACTCACCAAGGCTGTATTTATTTAATTAAATATATTGTAAAAGCAACAATATCCTGAAAAACTATTACAATTTAAAATAAGTCTTCTTTATTTTAATATTTTAAATTGTAATTCATTCCTGTGATGGTAAAGCAGCCATAATGCCAATCTTCAGTGTCACATGATCCTTCAGAAATCACTCTATGGCCTCTTTTCACAGACTATGATCATATATTTCAATGGTTATAAACATTATAAATCCCAAATAAATGTTTCAATTGTTTTAAATAGATTAGCAAACAAAAAATAGTTGCTGTGAGGGTTTCTAATATAGCAGCGGTGGGAGTGATGGTGAAATTGACATTGTTCTTTCTTCAGACTGCCGCTGTCAGTCCCTCTCTATACAGTGTAACAGGTACATTCGGTACATTCTACTTTTCCCAAATGCGTACTCGTCTTCCAAATATTAAAAAAGGCATCTTTGACAAGAATCACAGACTGTCAACATCCTGTCCTGCTGCTTCTGTCTGCTTGCAAAAACACCATTCATACATATAGCATCATGAAATATATGTTTTATGTATTCAGAAAGTGGCCTTGGCTCTCCAGTTTAATGAAATTAATACATGGATAAAGAAATGAATGCCCTCTACTGTCTGAGTCTGAATGTTTTGATTGGAGCTCTACTATCTGTTCAACTGAACATAAAATAAACGAACAATTTACTAGAATAGGCATGAGTGCATCTGCAATATTTTCATTTACAGCTACCAAAATATGCTTGCTGCGAATTTAGCATTTTCAAGCAAACGTGTGAAGGATAAAGAATAAAAAAAGGGCTTCACCATTTAGATGCGGCTCTTTAGTCTTTGAGAAAGGCATGCTGAAAGCCATCTGTGTCGTGGGCAGGCTGTGTTTAAGCAGTTGCTCCACGAGACAGGTGCCATGCTCCCTCGGGACGGCTCAGAGGCAGAGTAAACTGACTTCAGTAGTGGGCAAACCCCCTCACATTCCACGCCACCTTAAATATTAACTGTGGCCTCTGGCATGTGAATCACTGCCCTCGAACGGTTCTGAGGAACCATGGGTAAAGCTATGAGGAGGACAATGTAAATATGTTTACACCTCATTCATCTGATGTACATGCTGTCTTCAGGTAGCCTGAGAGATGACCTCCGAACAGACGGCACTCAGCAAGACATGCCAACTATATTAGCAAGATCTCCATATTAGCAAGTTATCAGAGCAACAACTGCTCAGACAAATGTATAAGGTTTACAATTTCTTAACGAGACGATGAGGGACAGAGATGCTCATGACAGAGCCTTCATGTTTTTGCTCAGTAAATAAAACTTGTTAGAGAATCAGGCCAGTGCGTTGCTGCCATGCTGTTTAGTAAATGAAAAACATCTAATAAATACATTTATTTATTTAGCAGACAATTAATACACAAAGTGAGTAACCATAGCTGATTAATTAATTAGTGTGGTTTTTACCGCCACTTTCTCCTCAGACACAACACTCACATGGGTTGCCAGATGTAACCAGAAACAAACACTTACAGTTTAAAGTGATGATTTGCTTTTAAAGTTTGAGGAAAGATGACGAGGCTTTTGTGTCAGGTAAAATCAGCGATTTCTGGCTCAGTTTGTTTGCACTTAAAGTGGATGCAATATGCTGTGTTTCCTGCCAACTGGCACCCGGGGCTGTCAAACTTCTACTGGCTAAACTGGCAGTGGGTGGAGTCCGAAAACAAAAACAGACATTCCAGCAAGAACACACAAAGCAAATATGTAACAGAAGCATTTTACCTGCATATCTGCAAATATATGGTATTTTGATGCTTTGGTGCAGAAAAACAACATATGGCACGTTTAAATTCAAGGTGAATTATAAAATGTTTCTCTTTTGGTTTATACATATGGCAGGAGGAGCAACGAAAAACAGTCCAAAATAGGTGAATAATGTTTTTCCAAGGAGGAAAGGTGTCCAAACAACCAGAGGATGGTAATTTGATGCCATATTTTGGACTTTTCTGTTTATTTATATGAAACGTAAACCAATTTTTCACACAGTAATAAACTGTTTCGAAGGGGAGCCCTTGTAAGAAGATGATCAAATGAAGGGGTTCTTGTCATGAAAAAGAAAAACCTTGAAACCCTGGTGTAGTTAATTTCAACAAAACACTGCCTTATAAAACAATTTGAATATTATCGATTTACAAGGCCTCCACGATTGATGGTCGCATATATAATCAAAACATCATCAAGAAAGACTAAACAAACTAGTTCATTTTGCCGCACCAGTCAAGTTGATGATCATCACCGCATCAGTATGAAGTAGCCTGGGGACGCTTAATGCATTACTGGAATGAGGCAGGGATTGCTGCGATATCCCAAAGTGCGACCGCTTGTCTGCATTGGTTTAGATAAAGGCACGTGGCGGTGAGATAGCCGAGCAAAGGTATGCCGTGACAGGGCATAAATAGAAAAGCAGCTAAAGATGCTGGTATCTCCAGTTAGGGCCAAAGGCCATAACTGCACCCACCAAAAGACAGTCTATTGTTTGAAGCCACAGGGGTAGGAGCAGAGTCTCTTAACCCCCCACTTGCTAAAAGACTAATTGACTCATACGTTCATTGCCTGTTTGTGTGTTTTTGTTGGGCTCTGCTCGGGGTATTGAGTGAGATAACTGAAGAGCTGAGGTATTAACTCATGTCTCCTCAATACGCTTTCCAGTCTCCCAACGGATGGATTGATGACTCGCGACAGAGACAGCGCAGTTGCTGAAAGGTTTTGTGGACGATTAGCTGACATCCAAGTGTTGAACTGAACGGAGCGGCTGCTGCTAACTGGCACCAGTGAACTCGCCTTTAAAGGGCGGTGGCGGACAACGGCACTATTTTATTCGAAACACTGACATGCTTTACTATTTTTCCTATTACCACTTGCAGGGCTCTGAGTTTATTTGAATTATCAGGTCTTATATGACAAATTAGGTATGTATGTGCGGTGGCCCACTCGCTTAAAAGTGTGTGTGTGTGTGTGTCTGTAAATCTGTAGCCTCCCTTCACTAGTCTCTAAGCCTGCTGGCATTTGGTGCACAATGATCTAAAACAACTGTGACCCAACTGCAATTGCAGCTTTGATTCCAGGAATCCCTGTTTCAATCGAGAGGATCTGACTTAACTCCACTGTTTCGCAACAGCTGATTAATATGCAGATAAATATATGCATGCACAAAAGTCTGGGTCGTTTCTGGGTTGTGTTGCCGAATTAGCGTGGTTATTTCACAGCTGTTTTAATCTCCCTAAATGCTGCGTGCATGTATAACAGGACTTAAAATGTTACAGGCACCCTGCGATTTCATTATCTCTCACATTTTATCTGTCTGTCAACTTTTTCTTTTTTTTATGCCGCAGTCCTGCAAGTGAGGCTGTACATAACCCAGCTGCCACACTTATGAAGTGTCCCAAAATAGCCCTCAACTGCTCTGCTATATCTAACCAAAGTGCAAGAAAGTTGCCGTCATCAATGAAACACTCAATGCATAGCCAAAAGATAGCTGCAGTTCCATCAACGGCAATCATTTGTAGTCATTTGGCTAAATTGCTGTAATGGCTGCAACAGGTTTCAAACTTGTGCTTTGTAACCTCTTCACTTTGTTGAACAACTTCTTGCTCGTGCTCATAACAATGAGAAGCGCAACAGTGCTCAGGGTCTTTAACAATAGGCCTTGTCGATTGCTCTTTGTCAGGAATGTCAGGCTTTGGCATGAGGCAGGGATGGAGTATTCTCGTCTATATTGGGACACTATGAGCCCCCTCCCCTTTTGGTCCACACTCTTTACTTCTTTTCCACATACAAGGACACTGATCTCAAGGTCAGATCCACTGGGGCTGGTGTGTAAAAAGAGGCGCTCCGCTCCAACACACTCAATTACTGCACTGACACCATAGTGGAAAAGTAGCAGCGGCTGCCTGCATAATAAGCTGATTTTAGGCCTGTTATTTTAGCACTTTGTCTGGAAAGTTCTGCACCACACCTGCTGTTTCATATATCAAAAATGTGTGCTGGCAGTGAAGTGGCATGAATGTGTGAATTAATTATTTTATGGAAAGCCAATTATTATTATTATTATTATTTTTTCAATATTTCACACTTATTTCACACATAAAATTTAGCCCTACTTTGTTGGGTGAATCACACTGAATAAAAGCAGTTTAGATGCAGCACAAACCCTTACAAATAAATATTTTCCAACAATATTTATATATGATTTGTAATATGATTAATAGATTCTTGTTATATTCTTTTTTCCCTCATTTTGATATCCCTTTTATCAGAGATTTATAGACAGATTTGGAGTTACTGTATTTATTTTACTACTACTCTGTCAGAAAACTGTGCTCGTTTCCATAGTGGAAAGAAAATCCCTCTCAATTATGTTGCTATTATCATTAAGGGCAGTGGATCTTGACTTATATTGGCATGTATTTTTAGCATCCCATATCATATCAAGCACAAGGGACCCTTCAGTAATTTCGTCTAGGGTTGCATTTACTGTGGCCACACACACACAATGCCTCCCTCCGCTGGCGTTTACAACAAAGGATTCCGCAAACAAGCAATTAGAGTAAGGGAGAAGACCGAACACATGGCCATTATGTTCACCTAATACTTGTACTGTATGTTGAGGAGAGAATTGTTGACGAGTTATTGAAGAGATGTTAAAGAGCCAACGTTAAGGGTGTTGCTTGTTGCCGCTGAGTGGTTCTCTGTAACCTTTATCCATGCAGGGAGCAGGGGGAATTTACAGTGACCACAGCCATTTAGATGACTGTGTTGAAATCAAAATATAACTCTGGAAAAAAAATAAGTATAACAATTGACTGAGAAAACTTTAAGGAGAAACATGTTCATTCTTAATTATTTCTACACTCGTTAAAAATGTAGGTGTTAAGTTGCCGCATAATTGCAGGCATTTGTTATGGTTACAACAGAGCTGATAATGCTACCACTATTACAAAACATCATTTTGAGAAAACTGAAACAGAATAGAACTGACACAAAGAAAATAGAAATAGAATAGAAATCAGTGTTAAAAGAAAAAGCAACTCACTAAATAGGCAACTTTTAGAAAATATTACTTAATTCACTTTTTACATAAAAGGTATTAATTGTGAAGTGATAAATTGAATTAAAATGTAATTTAAACACATGAAACCTAATGCTTAACGATGAAAAAAAAAATTCATGCAAATAAAATTTGCATTTCCACTAATCAAAACATTTCAAAATCTATATTTTAATTTTTGTTAATAGATTTGATTTTAATGCTGTAGCCTTATGATTTATGCCTTATGGGTTTTTTTTTTTTCAAAAAGCATGAAAAATAATTATTTAAAATCAGTTATGTAGCTGTACTAATTGATTAAAATTTAGATAACTAAACTAAAAAATATATATAAAAAAAGAAGAAGAAAAAACACACACAATCACAATCAGTCCCAAGTAGCCAGCAAAATATAATGCTGCTATAAAAATAACTTTGGGTAAAGATAAAAATGCGGCTTGCCCTTTTGTGTCAGTTTGGGCACACAGTAAGCACCAATGGGGTCTGGAGGAGGTGACACATGATAATTTTTGTGACCGTGACCTTGGAGGAGATGATAAAAGGAGTTTGCCCACTCCACCCATTCAGTCCGTGCTAAGGTCAGTTAGCAAATTATGACTGGACACCTTAAATAATTTCATTTGCTTTGATGATTTGTTTAGCCTATAATACTACAATGATAACAGAAATCACAATAGACTATATCATCTAAAAATCTAATTTTCTGTCAATAATGAAATGTTTTGTATATACATCTAATCATAGTAATTGTGATGATTGCTGCAATGTTTACACGTTTGCGTTTTGCATTTTTTCTTTTGTCAACCAAATAGGCTATGATACTTTTAATTTTCTATAGTTTGATTTTCATTTTTAAATGCAAACTAAAACGTTTGTCTTCTTTTAAGGTTATCTGGAAAGTTTTGTGTTCAGCAAGTACGGGAGCGGTGGATTTATCATCATGTCGAGATTGTTGGATATGAAGGAGTTTGGAGAAGCTGCTCCGTTTCTGCGCAAATCCGACCTGGAGCTGCTGGCAGCGCAAACTGTTGCGTTTGATGGTACTTGAGATCTGACTTCAGCAAATGTTTTACGGATACAAACACGGCGGCTTTTTGGTGTTCGTAATTGCATGTTAGGTTCTTAACTTGTATTGTTGGGGCATATAGAGGTAAATTTGGCATTGAATGATTGGATTTCTAACAAACCACCGAAAAACTTGATCGGCGCCTGGATATTGATCAGACTCCCTTGTGCGCAGGAAAGAAACGCGCTTGGATACCGGATGAAAAGGACGCGTACATTGAGGTGGAAATCAGGGAGATTGATGGTGACAAAGTCATCGTTGAGACCAAGGACGGAAAGGTAACACTTTTTAGTGAAAAACAAACAATACAAGGATATTCAAATGTAACAATTTGTGGCTAACGTTATATGTCAAAACAAACTTTTGCGTCATTAAAGGCTATTCTGAATGGTTTCGATCTCAATTAATGAAATCAATTGTACTAATGATGGCTAATGGCGATTTTAATTAATAAACATACGAATAAGAAATAGCGCACTGTTTTGACTTTAAGTTATTTTACATTTTAGACACTGCGTAACATTTCATTAGAGGCTTTAGTAGTAGGACTAGACTAGTACTTATCTGCAATCCAAGCTAGCTAACTTTATTTTTTTGTAAATGGATTGAGCTAGTAATCTGTCATGCTAGTCGGCAGTTTAACTTTGTCTGTTTTAACCTATCCTACCGCACTTTTCTGTCCCTAGCTTCCAGTCATTTAATAATTTTAAACCACGTTTAACATATTCAACACTTTTACTCACCTCTATTTGTCAGTACAAGCGGTGGTAGTAACCGTTTTCAATCTCCAGATGGCGCCACTAACTATTTTAATGCTCGCTATGTTATGAAACTAGCGCTGGTTTGTTGCCATGAGCGACAGTGATCCAGTTTAGCGGTCATTAAAAAAAAAAACATATCAAATATTTGACAGCTCAGTGCGCAATTAACCCATAACAGTCAATTATTGCCTTTAATAACGTATCATAAAAACTGCCTCATGTTGTCTATAACCTTGCTCTGACCCTGCTTAAATCCTAGTGTTTAACTGTGAAGGAGGATGACATTCAACACATGAACCCTCCGAAGTTTGACATGATAGAGGACATGGCCATGCTCACACACCTGAATGAAGCTTCGGTGCTCTATAATCTGCGGAGACGCTACAGCAGTTGGATGATCTATGTTGGTACCATCACATCACAACTCAAAGCAAAGAAAAGATCTGCCCTTTCTCGCTAATCTTTGATGCCCCAAATAGCTTGACCGGAGCATTAAACATAGAGGGGCGGCACTATTCATAGAACTTTGCAGTCACAGTAATGAATTTAACACTTGCCTTTGCCAAGGGACAAATACAAGTGAATTCCCTGGAGGCATGTCCTTTACAACCACCACAGTCGAAGTAGTACTTCATAAAGTCATCTAAGAGAAGTTATGTTTTCCTTAAGAGCGTTTGAACAGCTTGTATGCTTGGGAAAACTAAAATATGAAAGTTGATATAAAATGATCATAGGAAAAAGTCACATTGTGAGATATAACGGCAGTTAATTTTTTACCAAACTGAAGTCAAAATTCAGCCTAAATATTGTTGCAACTTTAATACATAAAAGATGAATGCATTTTTTGGCTTTTAAATTTAAGCATCATATCAAATTACGTATATAGCTACATTAGTACTTGTTATTATTAGCCAGGCTTAATGAATTTTGTAATTTATCCTGACTGAATACAATACCAGAGATTAATTTAGTCAAATCTTCTCATGGCAGACATATTCTGGACTCTTCTGTGTGACCGTGAACCCATATAAATGGCTTCCCGTCTACACGGCTCCTGTAGTGGCTGCCTACAAAGGCAAGCGGCGCTCCGAGGCTCCACCTCACATCTACTCCATCTCTGACAATGCCTACAATGACATGTTGCGCAGTAAGTATTGCATTAAAGGATTGCTTGTCTCTGCCATCTACGGTAACTTACAGGCGGGATAATTTCACACCTCAGAAAGGTCCTTTATGACCTGAAACAAATGTTATATTGTTAACCCCCACAGATCGAGAGAATCAGTCCATGCTAATCACGTAAGTTGTGACATACCCGTGCACATTCTGTATTGCCGTGAGGAGAGAGAGACATTTTCAGTGTGCAAAAAACAATTCAGCCACTGAGAATGTAATTTTTGATGTTTGTTTCTTTATAGAACATTTTGCTGCACTGATTTTTTTTTTTTTTTTTTTGTAATGTTCTTTGCTGTGGTATTTTTCTTTCTTTTGAATTTTTCAAATTATCTTATTATTTAATCATTTCTTGATACTCATAGCGGAGAATCTGGTGCTGGCAAAACAGTAAACACGAAACGTGTAATTCAGTATTTTGCCATAGTAGCAGCTCTCGGTGAGGCAACGGCTAAAAAAGGAGTAAGACACAAGCTCTCTCGACTTCCCTTAAATCATCTCCCTCTTATTTTTCAACCAGCCTCTGTTTTTTACCTCTCATGCTGGCAAGTGTTTGTCATTTTTATTTTGAAGTCGCTCCTCATCTAGGTGTCCGGCGCATTGGTACAGTGAAAATACTACTATAATTTTTAAAGTGAACTGTTATGGACATCCAGAGTGAGGTTTGACTATCCCTTCCATTTGCACATATCTTTTGGCTAATTTTCCCAAATGTTTTTGTGGGGTGAACCTGACTCCATGTGTCTTCAATAGCTTAACCCCAGCACATCATCTCCTGCATTTTTCTTCCTTGTTCTTGAAGTTTTTTTGTGAAACATTAACATTTAAGCTTTCCTTTTTTTTCTGTTTCAAGTAGGCCCAGCCTCTTTCGCTTTCCTTGATTTCAGCTTTTTGTCTTCATTTTTATATCCATAATTTTTCTCTGATTATAATAGGGTGTGATTGTTAAATACTTTGATGTATTTGATGTGAGCTAACAAAATGTTACCCCATTTTTCATTCTTAATCCATGTTTGTCTATGAATAGCATTTTCAATTATAATACAAATTATTTTGGTATCTATATTTTAACTATTTTGATGCCAGATTGTTGACTACCTCCTACAAAATGCATTATATTGCATTCACACAAATTAATCAGGCTGTTAAATGTAGAATTAAATAATAACAGTAAAATATAATTATGGAAGATGAGAAATATGTACTCTTTTACAAAACAACAATTTTTATTTGTTGTTGTTTTATGTTTTAAGGCCCCTGCCACTAAAACAGGGGTGAGTATATCTTCACACGTGGGGACATGCATAAACTGCAACAAATAAAGCTCAAAAACGTATCAATTATAAAATTATGTTTTTCTCAGGGTACTTTAGAAGACCAGATTATTGAAGCTAATCCTGCAATGGAGGCTTTTGGAAATGCCAAGACGTTGAGGAACGACAACTCATCCCGTTTTGTGAGTATTTAACATTGACTATGTAGACCAAAGGTGTAGTTCCTGTTAGCATGGTGTAAAATGAAAGTATTAAGCATTGTTGATTCATCCATGGCGTATTTCCTTTAATCATCCCTCTATAGGGTAAATTCATCAGGATTCATTTTGGACCAACAGGGAAACTGGCCTCCTCTGACATTGATATATGTAAGTAAATGATTCAAAGAATGATGATGGCCCAACAGTCCATGTCATTCCAAAATGTAACAACTGACAGTGATTTTTCAAATTATTTCTCAAGATCTTCTGGAAAAATCCAGAGTGATATTTCAGCAGCCTGGGGAGCGTAGTTACCACATCTACTACCAGATCATGTCACAAAAGAAGCCTGAACTTCTTGGTAAAATAAATGCTACAATTACAAATGCATCAATATTTTATTGCCATTTTATTAATACATTTATTCTTTACTTTTGGGTTTCAGACATGCTTCTGGTCTCTTCAAACCCCTATGACTACCATTTTTGCTCCCAAGGAGTGACAACGGTCGAGAATATGGATGACGGGCTGGAGCTTATGGCTACTGATGTAAGCTTTAAAATCTCTCATCACCTCTAAAACCAAATAAAAAAAAACCCTACAAAATCAGTCTCTTGCCCACCCAGCATGCCATGGATATCCTTGGCTTCACTCCAGAAGAAAAGTATGGCTGCTATAAAATAGTAGGGGCCATCATGCACTTCGGGAACATGAAATTCAAACAGAAGCAGAGGGAAGAGCAGGCAGAAGCCGATGGCACTGAAAGTGAGTATAAATCTAGAATCTAGTTAGTGATTATTACAGTGTTACAGTTGAAAGATGATCCATAGCTTAAATGAAATAATCTTTTCAGGTGCCGATAAGGCCTCCTACCTGATGGGTGTTAGCTCAGCAGACCTCATAAAGGGTCTTCTGCACCCTAGAGTGAAGGTGGGCAATGAGTATGTGGTTAAAGGACAGAATGTCGAACAGGTGAGAAGTGTTCCCAAATTCCTTTCTCATTGGATGTATGTGTGTAGCTATGAAAACAGAAGTGTTTTGCTATGGCACTAATACTGCATGTTGAAACCGCTGACATTTACTGTTAATCTACTAAGATACAAGGAATAAAGCAGCCTGAGAAATCAGCCTGGTATCCAGGCAACTGTTGCAATCCATGTGAGTGACAGCTGTGATCTTCATGTGCTCCACACACATTGTGTGGCTCCACCAGGTTAACTATGCCGTGGGAGCTCTGGCCAAAGCCACTTATGATCGCATGTTCAAGTGGTTGGTGGGGCGTATAAATAGGACGCTCTACACCGTTCTGCCGCGCCAGTTCTTTATCGGAGTGCTGGACATCGCCGGCTTTGAGATCTTTGAGGTGAGTGACTCTCGAAATTCCACACCGCACTTATCTAGATTTCCGTCGGCATTCACACTTGTGCATCTGTCATGTGGATTCTCTCAACAGCTCAACAGCTTCGAGCAGCTCTGCATCAACTTCACCAATGAGAAACTGCAACAGTTTTTCAACCACCACATGTTCATCCTGGAACAGGAGGAGTACAAAAGGGAGGGTATTGAGTGGACCTTTATCGACTTTGGGCTTGACCTCCAGGCCTGCATTGACCTCATTGAAAAGGTTTTTTTTTTTTTATATATATATATACTTAAAACAATGAGATTAAATACAGTAACTATTCATAAAATGAAGAGCTGTTTTCTCTTTGTTAGCCCTTAGGAATCATGTCCATCCTTGAAGAGGAGTGCATGTTCCCTAAAGCTACTGACAGCAGCTTCAAGGCAAAGCTGTTTGACAATCACCTTGGCAAATCTGCCAATTTCCAAAAGCCAAGGCCTGACAAGAAGAGAAAGTATGAGGCTCATTTTGAGCTAGTGCACTATGCAGGAGTGGTGAGTTTCTACCATTAATAAAGCTCAAATAAGATTAAATTTAATGCTCATTTAGGCGACACTTGATATTGCAAGTATTTATGATGCATGTAGATGTATAAATTATTTATATCTGAATTTCAGGTGCCATATAATATTATTGGTTGGTTGGACAAAAACAAAGACCCCCTGAATGAAACGGTGGTAGCTTGTTTCCAGAAATCCGCCAACAAGCTTCTAGGCAGTCTGTATGAGAATTATATTGGCTCTGACTCAGGTAAATTTACCCCACAGTCTTCCTGAAATCTGCCACAATTCTCTACTGAAACATAAAATACTACTAAATACGTCTTATTCCTTTTAGCTTCTGACATAAAATCAGGCGGCAAGGAAAAGAGGAAAAAAGCTGCTTCCTTCCAGACAGTGTCACAGCTACACAAGGTAGGAACATAACCTGACATTACTGCACTTGGTGCAAATTAGTTTGTAACAGATGGTCAGATATTCATGGTAATTAAAACAAGAAAATCAAAAGTCTTCAGTACTGAGAGGGAGGCAGTTAAGACTTGCAGTGATGTTTAGAGAAATGACACATGAACATCACTTTAAGTCTGTGCTGGCTCCTGTTCTGTTTCCACAAAGAGCATCAACAACTCAGGGTAAGTCGAGAAACACATCTGACTGTGTCTTTTTCATATGTTATGATTGATTGCATTTGGTTTGTGCAGTGTAAAAGGTTAAAAACGACTGTACAACAGGACTTGGAGGACTTTGACCGTTTCTGTTTGTCCATCTTCAGGAGAATCTCAACAAGCTGATGACCAACTTGCGGAGCACTCAGCCCCATTTTGTGCGCTGCATTATCCCCAATGAGACCAAAACGCCAGGTATTGTAACCAATGAGCGCTTCAACACATCCAGACCAATAGAATTATGATAGGAATTACTGTTTTTGAGCATCAAACTATTTTACAGCTTAGTTTTACACTGAAACAACAATCTGAAAGATAATCTAAGATGCACAACATCTTTTTGCAGGAATCATGGATGCTTACCTGGTGCTGCATCAGCTGCGCTGTAACGGAGTCCTGGAGGGCATTCGCATTTGCAGGAAGGGATTTCCTAACAGAATTCTTTATGCCGATTTCAAACAACGGTGAGAAGAGCTTTTTGTATTTTTGAGAACATCCAAAAACGCACAATGAATTACAATAACATTTTGAGATTATTTTCCTTTTAGATCAATGTAATGTCATGTACACCAAAATAAAATTAGGCTGATTTTGAAAGGCATCAACATGGGCAAAAGTTCTGGGGTACTGGTAGCACTAAATGAATCGGAAAAAAAAATTGTTTCCAAAAAAGTTTTCCCAAAATGTCTTACCAACTCTTTGTATGAATAAATCACGTAATGCTGTTTATTTACAATAAACTGTGAAATTTTAATACAATTGCTCACTTCATCCTTAACCTTCAGCGGCTTGTTAGAAGTCTTGATGGCTTGATGTTCAGCCAATTGTTACATTTCTGTACATCAAGTTAAATCTGGAACAACTATGTTCACATAATATCAAGATAATAATTAAACATAGTAAAAATAAAAAAACAAATTATATCTATATTCCTGCTTTTCACAGGTATCGCATTCTGAATCCTCACGCAATCCCTGATGACAAGTTTGTTGACAGCAGGAAGGCTGCAGAGAAACTTCTGGCTTCACTGGATATCGACCATAATCAGTATAGATTTGGACATACTAAGGCAAGTCAGACTTCAGCCAGTAAGAGGTTGTTGCTTTCAGCCTCAAGCAATGGGACATCAATCACAGGTTAACTTTGGACACGAGACAAAATGAGCTGAATCAACCTGTCTGTGTCTCTGCATTACAGGTGTTCTTTAAAGCTGGTCTGCTGGGATACCTGGAGGAGATGAGGGATGAGCGTCTAGCTAAAGTTCTCACTCTACTGCAGGCCGCCAGCCGTGGCAAGATCATGAGGATGGAGCTGAAGAAAATGACGGAGAGAAAGTAATACATGGTTCTATGCACAAAAAAGTTTCTAAAATTAAAATACAGTAGCCCCCAAGAATATTTGGATATTAAAGTCACACTTAAAAATGGACACAAATAATTGCATTAGTTAACAATTTCCGAACAGTTTTCACTTGTTTTAAAGAAAGATATCTCACAAAAAAATTCTTGCAGATAGTTAGTGGAACATCCACCCCCAAAAATTACTTTGACACCTCCTGACAAAAACATAATTTGTTTAAAAGGTGTCACTTGGTTTTACATAGTAATATTTAATGCAAAATCTAAAGAAATGCATATATTTTAAGTGTGGTGGCAAAAAAGTGGCAACACACATTTGATATGGTTGTAAAATACATTTTGAGGTCACTGCATATAGATTTAGAGATTTTCTGAATATAAAATATAAAGTTACATATTCAGACACATGAACAAAGTTTGATAAGCAAGAAGGTCTGAATCACATCTTTCACACCTGAATCGCAT
>JAUMHQ010000066.1:11243974-11255775 GCA_032361165.1 Enteromius paludinosus
TTGTACTTAAGTAAAATTTCATTGAAGTAACAGTACTTTTACTTGAGTAGAATATTTTATTACTCTTTCCACCTCTGCAAAATTGTAAGAATTGATGGATCATAAAAAATGCATGTTATTTTGTATTACGTGCTTTCCCGAATAAACTATTTCACATAACAGATGTTTACACATACTCCACAAGAAAGAAAACTGAATTACTAAAAATGAAATCTGAATCTTAATGCTGCATTTGATGTCCTAGTTGATCCATAACTGTTTTTATAGTTGTTCATGAGTCCCTCATTGGTCTTGAGCAGTTCTGCTGTTCTTCAGAAGAATCCTCCAGCTCCTGAACATTCTTTGGTTTTCCAGCATCTTCTGCATATTTGATGCATTCCAAAGTTACTATGCGATTTTGAGATCTATCTTTTCACACTGAAGAGAATTGAGGGACTCATACACAACTATTACCAAAGGTGAAGACGTTTTTGGAGGCCACCCAACACTGAACATTTTGCATCTCTCCTTTGTCTGACATACTCATTACAGGTCTTGGTGTCTCTACTAATGAGCTGATGAGCTAAATCCTGGACATGGAAAAAATGCAATGTTGGAAGGAACATGGCTGGGAACCAGTGCTCTAAAGTATGCCGTGAATTTGGTAGGGGTAGTTATGAATAAATGGGGGTAAGTCATGTCAGAGGACTCCATGTCTGTGACCAATATTTACCAAGTTTTGATGACTGATGATTCTAAAAATGTTCAAACAGTTAACAGTTGACTATTAAAATAATAGCTGAACACAAGCTTACAAATAAAACACATTGTTTAAATTGTTACTGCCTTGCTGTATTATTTTGGAATAAATGTAAAATGCTTAAAAACGCTAACCTAGGATTCATAGTTGGCTTTAATAAATAGAATATTGAATACATTGTTAAATGTCAATTTTTTAATAGGAAGAATAATGTTTGTTTAACCAAGTAAAAGTGACTTGGGACTTTTTATAAAAAAAAATACAAAGACTTCTGCCTCCTCTTTTCATAATACAACTGACGTATAACCCCTGGGACAAAGGGCCGTAAACCTCTGACCAATAAGAGGACAGTAGCCACACTGAACCAAGAAAAAAAAAAAAACAATGTAAAATTGTAACAAATTTGTAACAAAAATTAAAGTCCCTGTTTTGGGAAAAAGCAAACAATCTATGGGTCTGAAAAAGCCCTTGGATTCTTTATGGCATGACCCCTTTAAAAATTAATTGATGGCTTCATTCAGAAGTCTATGATGAATGTTACCAACGTTAAACTCTTGAAAAGCAACTTTTTTTGTCCAGCTTCTGCTGAGATGTAAAGTCCTGTCCAATTGCAACAAGGACTATACAACAGCACAGAAATGAAACAGCAAGTAACTTTGGATGGGGAGGTACAGGGTCAGAGAGAGGGTGACATATTTTCACACAGAGCGCTGGCAGCACATCGAGCGCTTTACTGGAGCGCCAAAATCTGTCAACAAATATGTGAGGAGAGCTTTTTCAGAACGCATTGTGATGTTGCGCACGTCTGTCGCTTGGAAGGAAAACTAATCAAAACACAGTGTGTGGGAAGACTTGCTGAGTTGTGTGCGGTCAAAAAGAAAACAAGAAAGAACCAAAGACAGACTCCCTGAGCCGGATTTGTCTTAATAAAAGATACCCATTAGTCATAGTGTGGTGCTGAATTGCTAATTAGCATAGCCTAGCATCTGAGAAACCCAGATAAACAGATGCATGTTTACGGAGAAAGCTGACCCAGATTGCGCAGCAGATTAAACCAATATTTGAAGTTAAAAGGGTCAAACGCTGAGGTAAACTGATAAAAAATACTCACTGTATCCCATTCCCTGTACGAAGTATTTGAAGGCTTCGGCCAGCTTTCCAGGCTGTTGGGAGATTAGAGGTCACACTGGTATACATATTCAAATCACATTATGTATATGTTGGTAAAGATAACAGTAGGGATGCAGGTGTTTAATATGGTGTTCAAATAAAGATGGAACAAGACTAACCTGAACAACCTGAGGCAGACCGCCACAGTCAGCCATCTGACAGAGAGAGATACAAATAATGTATAGTGAGAAAGAGTTGGAAATAGTTACAGTGACTCCCCTGTTGAAAAAAAAAGGTTAGGTATATTTTGACACTGGGTTGCTGGTCCTTTGCTGGTTTAAGCTGGTCACATGCTGGTTTATACTGGTCTTTTTGCTTACTTCCAGCTTACATACCTTCCCAGCATATGCAGTTTTTTCAACAGGGTATATTGTTTTTTGAAACCATTTTTGTAAGACAGCTTTCAGTGAATGGAAACATCCTGCAAAGTTTTAATTTTGAAAGTGCACTTTGTATAAAGTTATTGTCTCTCAAAACTAAGAGTTGACTCTGAATCATTAAAATGTTGACATGAAACATTAACATATGCCCAATTCTTTTGTGCACAGACCTGGGAAAACTTGATTTTCATGTTGGTCTGAATAAAAATTCTAATTCATTCTTTGCCACTAGGTGCCGTTTTTGGAGCAGTAAAATAGCAGTTTCCCCGGTAATGGCTGTACACAAAGCAACACTGCACTCCCAAATGCTGCTTAATCAGGCCTTAGAGGAATAATGAAATGGAAATTCAATTGACCAATCGCCAATCAAACCAATCACGCAGATTGACGTCATACAAAGGAGGGGGTAGGAAAAAAGAATCGTTAGCGAATCGTTTGGGAGTCGCTGAGCACATAAGGTAAGTGTTTTTTGATATTGCAAGCATTTTGGAACTCCCAAAACCAAAACACGAACCTTCCATAACCCATAATAGGGGCACTTTAAATGCTGACGTTGAAGATTCAGGATTGTGCAAAATACCAACGTTGTCTTACCTTCAGCAAAGTGGTCTTTGTTGGACTTAACCTAGAGTTGCATTCAACCTGTAATATAAAATATTCAACACACTTTAAATAGTGAAGTGCAGAGCAACAAAAACAAAACAAAATGACCTTTAAAACTTACCACAGCCTCCACTGCAGGGGAAGTGTCTCCAACCACCAGAAGAGCAGGGCATCTGCACAAAGACAGGCAGTGATCAAAAACAATACACTAAGATATATATAAAATACAAATCAAATAATAAATCTTACGTCAGTGTTTTCACTGTATTCTCATTGAGTCCAACAACTGGCCTTTCAATTCCAAGGTCTTGACGCCTATTATAAACAATCACCTCATTCAGAAGATTTTTCAGCTTGGAATATAATCAATATACACATTTTTTATAATGAAATGTCACTCACGCATTGTATGAGCCACAGAAGAGCGCCAAGTTGTCCTGGTTGATGTCCTGGGAAATGTGAAGGCGGTATGTCTGAATCAGTTCTAGGTTGTCAGTCAGCTCCTCCTAATTGATCAGAATAACAAAAAGAAAAACACTGTGTTTAATGAGAAATAACAGCCAGCTGGCTCTCACGGTGCTCTCAAAGCATTATGGGATTGCCCGATGTAAATTCCAAGGGGTCCACTCACAGTGCTGAAGTGATGAGCCATCACAATGTCCACCAGATTGCTAGTCCACCCAGTGAGCTAAAAGGAAATCAGAATAAGACTGACATGGTTAATAAAACCATTAAATAAAACAAACTATCAGCTATATAGAATACTAGAATCGTCAACTGTTTGTTCAAATTGTTTACTCACCTTAGAAGCAGCCCAGTCCATCCAGCCCTCAGCGCAGGGGTCCACATTGATCAAAACCAGCCCCTCCACCAGGGACGGCTGATTGAGCTGCAGACAGAGCAAAGGGTTTAGTCTTTAATGAGGATGACATGGGGAGAGTGGTTTAAAAATGCATGTAGTCACGGCAGAAGAGGAGCTTTTAGCAGCTGGACTCAAAGCATCTCGCTCAGCACCCGCTGCTGCTGTTGTCTGTCACTGACATTAATCTTTCAGTGTGTCACATGTATGCATAGAGAGAGCAAGGCACAGGAAATGACACAGGGCACTTAGCAATTAGCCAATGAGAAAAGACAAGGGGTGTATTATGTGTTGCCTAGCATAAAAAGAAACGCTGAATATGTAAAGCTTGTGAGAGTGTCAGAGGTATTTTGACTTTGATCAATAGCCTCAGATGCTTGAGGCTGCAGTGCACGCAGTATAACAACGGTCCTGCATTCACAGCCTCTGGGGGCAATGCAGTTTTGCGGCCCTGCTTTGACTTAGCTCTGAAAAGGGCAGGTAGAGATGATATATAAAAATGTGTGATATAGCGGTTTGATATAGGCCATGACTAAGACTATCAAAAATATATATTTTTCTGAAAAGATGTTAAATTACACAACAATTATGCAATTATTATTATTATTATTATATTAAAACCAATTAACTGTTCGTTAAAAATAATTTTTAATATGTTATTTAATTTTAAGCATTTATTTATACTTTCAAAAATGGTATTAAAAATATGTGTAATGGGGTTCACCAAATGTTGCAGTAAAAGTCAAATTTGAACATGGCCTGAGATAGCAGAAAAAAAGCAACCATTTTTTTGAGCCCTGCAGAGGTGCCGAATTTGCAAACTGTAACTTTACAGTCAGTCTTTACAAGTAGTTTTTATTTCTTCTTAGCTAACAGCAAATGGGTTAAACTGTTGGCATCCATGACCCTTGTTTACAACAGAGCGGCCAAAATGTTTCTATGGTTATGGCGACAGGTTTCAGAGGGAATTCGGTATTCTGTAAACACACAGAATGCTAATTTAGGGGGATTCAGTCCCATAATAAAGAAAGAGACAGAGAGATGCAGAGTCAACAAAATTAAAATTCTGCAAAATAAAAAAGCTGAAAAATGTCAGAACTCACAGCAAAGCGGGTTAAGATGTACGCTCCTGCTCCCACACCAATGCCAATCACGCTGTTCACCCTGCAGGCGGAAACAGAGTAACATCCTATGTCAGTTTCAGCAACTGCAGTATATAGTCAGAGAAATACAGTAATCTACTCAGTCCATGACGAACTACCATTGTGTGCAGTTCTAACAGGCTTACAGATGCAGCAAGGTCCTGAGCGGTCCTGAACACCGTGGGTTCACAGACAGACTCTACTGATTGATGTTGTAGAGTGTAATTTATTGCTAATAGACTGCCTTGATTTTGTTACTCACTTTAGCTGAGTCAGGACTGAGGGCAACATCTCCGCCAGCTCATCCATGGTGGGGTACTGGTACCTGGAGATCAACAGATATCAAATATCAAACATATATCAAGCATTTAGACTGTCCCATGAGGCCACGGGAGTGGATCTGTAAATGGCAGTGAAGCAATATGGATGCTGGTGGGTCATGTGAGACTACATCCGGACTGCATTCATAGGACACACGCTATACTATACAGTACTTTTTAACAGTGGCAAAGTAATTACTTATCCAAAAGTATGAGTATGCGTTTTCGGATGTTTAAATGACAATACTGCCTCATTGGCTGTGAAGACGTGCCGCTCACCCTGTGGGAAAAGGGGGTGCTCCATCCTGCTGGCCAGGGGCGTCCACGTGCACAACGGCAAAGTGCTGAGTGATCTCCATCATGTCCTCAAAGTTGAACAGAGTGTTGAAGCAGGACTTGTCTGAAAAGCGACCAAACACTGTCACCATCATCATACTCAAATACAAAAAATTTATCGGTTACTTAATTTTTCACATACGGTTGAGGCCGATGTCATGGTAGGTCAGAATAACAGGACGGTTGCCTTTAGGACTTCCTCTCATGGTCACATGGAGCACACCGTGGGGTGTCTCAATGTCATGCTCCTGGAATAAAGAACAAGAGTCTAAATGCACAAATACAGAAATCTCTCCACAAAACCTCCTCAAGATCCCAGAAATGCTTGAGGATTTACTCTGCTACTAAGTGAGTGAAGTGTTGGTGCTGCTGCTCTCAGGAAGCATGTATTTGGGTAGTACATGATCTCTCCCATGAGGCGTCTCACGCAGATGGCTGCGGGATCAGTAGAAAGATCTAGAGGGGAAGCCAAGCAGCTGCACAGAGTCACGATTCAGTTCCACCACACATCAGTGCTCTTGAATTATGTTTTTCCAATGCTTTATGCACTGATTTGGGCAGATGGTTAATATAAAGAATCCCTGGGCATTTAATTAACAATTTAAGATTAGTGAAATCATCTTGATTAAGATTCATTGCCTAGATTAATACTATTGGCTCTATGTAATTCAATCCAGAGCTGTGATGCTATAATACAAATATACATACATTAACCATAGGCTTCTTGTACTTAAATTTCACTCCAGTCATGACCATCCCATTCTGTTTAGGAATAAATCCTTAATACATCCTTCCAACAGCCCTATTAGTGCAGCTATACCTGGCATTCAAAAGTTTGGGCTCAGTAAAAATTAGGTTTAAAAAAAAAGACTATTAAAAATGGTAATGTGCGTGACAACATGACCTCTAAACAGAAATACATCCTCTGATAAAAGCAACAATGCTGTTGATGTGGATAGCAGCCGGATGCGTCTGGAATCATCACAGGGAGTGGCTGCAGAGGTACAATACCAACATCCTGACCGTATGACTTTGCAGAACTGTAAGAGACTGCAGCCCTCACGAGAGATACAGAGAGTGCTTTTCTGCTTTTCAATCAGAGCAAAAGCTCTAAATCTTCGAGTCATATTGCTCAAAAAATAAAAAGCACAATGTCTGAAACCACTAGTTAGTCTAATTGGCTGGTTGAGATTACTAGCCTTTTCATTGATTGCTTTAGTTATTTTGAGGCATGTAACAAGTAAAATATAAGCGGTGTATCACAATTTGTAATTTGATTCCCATTAAACTCTTTGCATTTCCTGCCATTTTTACAGTGCGAGTCTGTCTGTTGTTTTATATAATATATTTCAAATGACCCCAGCCCTAGATGAAATTTAAAAACAAAGCAATCTGATAAATCCTTTTGCCAGGGGATCTCTTCCTACCATCTATTCAGAAAAGGTGCAAATTGCCATGAATCAAAATTCTGGCTATGCAAGATGGTGCCTTTTCTTGCCATATCATCCTTTAAACGCAAATCTGCCTAAATCAAGAAAGAAGATAGATACTGCTACAAGAGGAGAGATAACTTTAAAAATAACTAGTTGTGAGGTTAACAACACACACAGAGGACACAGGGACAGAAAGTCTCAGATCAGTATCTGCTGATATACAATTATAATTGGCTTAATGTTTCAATTCACTCTATATATTAACAGAGGGAGATTGGGTTGTTGTCAAGACGGAAGACTAGGAATGCAGTCCTGGACCTTGTGTTGAGGGAAGTCTTGGTGGAGGTCACTGTTTTGGTGGTCCTGGATGGAGTGTCATGTTCAGTGATGTATATACTGACGTCACAAGGTCAGATAAAAATATATACACAGATATTTAAGGGAGCACTTGTGTGTAAGAGAGAATTGGGTGCATCACAGCTTCTTCTGCATTAGTAATAGAGTCACAGTAGAGGATCACACAAGGAGTCCTGAGATTAGAAAAATTTGCCTCTGTTCTGAAGCTCTTTGTGTGAATAGGAGTCACATAATTCTTTGATAATATGGGCCTCTCATGTTCACTTTTGGCATAAAATGGAAATTGATATAGTTTTGAAATGCATATCATAGATCTGTAGAAGCATATGTTTCATTTAAAACAAATTATACTTTTATTTTTAATTAAGAAGTCATAGCTGGATCTTCTCGTGAAAAATGCTGATTCTCAGTGTATGTCAGACTTGTCCGTTAATACAGAATGCATATCTGATTCACTAATATATTAGTAACTACATAGAAGTATGTTTCTACTTCTGTTTCATTTATCTTTGACAAAATTTAGGAGAATGAACAGTCCCTTTCTCACAGGAAGATAAACCAAAAATACTGATGAGTCATCCTGCACTGCACAGATTTTGTCCAATCAAATGCTACCTGGAGAGTGCCACACCTTTTATTTCTGACATGCAACTGACTAGCAAATTAAATCCATATCTCTAACTAAAACGTTAATTAAATAAGTCCCATTCAAACTTCAATGCCTCTATACTAAATATGTCGATATGGGAAAATAAAACTGTCAAATGATTTTATGGTCTTTAATATAATACTTGCATCTCTGTACAGGGAAAGATCAAAATGGACAGTTTTTTCCCCCGAATTGTTTCTGTCATGCTTGACTGGTGCGTGACTTTAAAATTGAATTTTTTAGCTCTTGAGGACATGAATGATCAAGGACGGAGAGTGGGAGAGTCTGAAATGTAATGTTTAAAAAAAGTCTCTCCTGCTCGCTCTGCTAAACACTTTCTCAATCTTCTAGACACACACACACATTTACACTCTGTATGTGGGTCTACAATGTGTGGGAGAGTCTGGAAAGAAGAGCAGAATAGGAATGAGCTTGAAAAAAAGAAGTCTAATTCAGCGGTACAAACAGTGATAGGTCATGACGATCCCTGACTAGGTCAATAATCGGCTTTAGAAGGCTGTATTTGATCTGATCTCAAACGCTTGCATCATCTTCCTCTCTGTGCTCTTCAAAAGAGAAAAAAATCTGACTATATGGAAACACTGCAATATCTCCAGCCTGCTAGTCACAATCAAAATATGCTGATCAACCAGTCTTGGTGAAAACCAGACATTGGTGGTTTGGATAGTAAAGACGCCTGGTCATTTCAACTGGGTGAAGATTTCTTACATCAATACAACTGTGCTATAACAACCACTGACATAGAGGGAGACAACTTTTGCCCAGTATTCAAATTTTTTGTGGAAAAATATATGTATCTTTTTCATTCTTAAATAATTGAATCTAGTACCCTCGCATCCGGAATATGTGGTTAGTTACATCTTGTGAGCAGACATTCAAAGATGGGGAAAGGACAAATCAAAGCAGCTTTCTCTTGAGAAACAGAGGCTAAGCCAAGGTGAATGAATGAATGAATGAATGAATGAATGAATGAATAAGCTAACAGTTTCAGCCTTTGGCCCCCACCCCCGCTTCCTAGCTAATAGCATCAATCACACACCACAAGCTTGGGAGCCATTACACAGCACAAACTTGATGGCAGATCACTCTTACACATGCAACATCCATACTAGAAACAAGCACAGTACATACTCGCTACCACACCCTGCCTGTAACGCTTGTGTTTTTAAGTGCTCCAAATGTCCTTGATTTGCTTGACCTATTAGACCGCTTAAAAATCACTGGGATGTCTGTCGTATTTAAAAGCCTGACAACTCCTTGTGTTCACCAAAATATAATTTCAGTGTAAATGTAAAGCTCCTGAACTGAAAATCTTTGTTACTAACAGTTTAGTTCCAGACTGGTTTAATATGTAGTAGGTAAACAAGCTGAGAGCTGCATGACTCGCATGACTAATGCACGAAAACACATCCCTCATTGAAAAGAATCACATATACTGGCTCACACATTACCCATGAAATGCACGCACATGCAAGAATAGCAATGCTAAAACACTCCGAAATCAGGAGTCAGGAATCAGTCTCCACTTTCAGTTGTAGCTGTCTCTCTTACACACACACACACTCACCACTGCATCTCCAGTGCATGCATTCTGCTCCACATCCAGAACGGTTGACATGTTTCCACACACGAGACAGTGACAGCTTCAGAGAGGAGACAGGAAGAGATGGGAGGATCCACGGGAGAAACACAAGAGTGGCTGAAGGAGGGATGGAGGAGAACGGACAGGGAGAGCGGTAGCTAGGCAGAGATCCAAGAGGGAGGGGAGACAGAAGAGGAGAGAGAGGGAGAGTGAGATAAAGGAATAGAGGACGTATGTTTTCAGAGAGAGAGAGAGAGAGGGAGAGAGAGGGAGAGAGAGATGGTTGAGATGCAGATAGAGAGAGGAGGAGAAAGGAGTGACTGCAGTTTGCGCCGGGGAGGCAGTGCTTGCTCATGCATACAGCAGCGCTGAAAGAGCCCCGCTCTGATTGGACGAGAGGGAGTCAGGTGGGCGGGAGGTGGCAGGAGCAGGAATGAGAGGGGTGGGGTAGAGGAAGGAATGATGCTCTCCACTGCACTTTATTATTTGTTTTTGGGTGGGGTCAACCAGTTCAGCAGAAGGAGGAGATGCAGAGAGATTTGACCTTTTGCAAATCAATTGATCTGGATTACACGTATTGGTTAATGATAGATGATAATTGACAACGAAAAACAACTGGTTACTACACATAACTACATAAGTACTCCTTAGTTTTGGAATATTATTTCAACTAACTACCAAATGACTAATGTATTTGTGACTCTAGGTTGACTCTACCACAAAAGATAGATATAACAGACTTAAAACTTTTTTTTTGTTGGTGAAAATACTAGTGGCCTGTACATGTAATCGATGTACAACTGTGACACATTTATATTGCGACTCACCAGTTGAAAATCACTGATTTACAATACACCAGTCAAACAAGCTAACAAATCAGTGCAACCACAAGAACTAAAACTATTAGCACTTTCCTTGGATTTACAGTAAATGTTTATTCCCTAATTTTCTAGCACAGCAATAAACTACCACCGTTGTGACCCAGCAGAGGTGCAGTGGGATACCATCTGTGCAATCCCCTCTATAGCTCTCTGATAGGTTATTGATCTGCCTTACTTCCATTTATCAGTAGATGAGGCTGAAGCATTGTTTTTCATTCAATAAGCCTTTTTGTTGTTCCTCAGGGGCCACCACAGACAAACAGTCTGAGGAGCACACAACTGGAGCTGGCAAAGGAACTTATGCATTTGTGGATTGGAATACAACACTGGGTTTAAAAGGTATGGAGAGCGTTTGGTATTTATGTATCAGGCGATCAGCTAAAATGCATTATTTAGATAACCTACACTGTGCAATGTAACAAAGAATGAAAGATACAAACCACTCTTGCTATCCATCTCATACACAAAGATCATACAGAAAAAGTAACATGGTTTTATGACTTATTGATGGACCTGCAGCATCAGTAATAAATCAGATTGTGTTAGTCACTCTCTCCATCTGAGCGTGTGGTAGCAGAGTGACCTTCAGGCAAGCATGCACAGCACAGAGGGCAAAATGGACATACCCAGCTCCGAAAGGCATGTAAAGATACCCTACCAAGAAACTTAAGAACAACAACATATAATTCACAATATGAACAACGTACACAGTAAGGAAGAGAGGTCAATGCTACTGCAGAAATTTGAGTGATATTTTTACCTCATTATTTGTATGCCAAGGATCACAGATTAAATTATGCTCTTAATAAATATTTTGTCCTGGAAAGTGTTTTTTTTGCTGTTTGAGATCATTTTGAATGTTACCTAATAAATGAATGAGACTGTATTGGAGTCGAGAATATGGCTTTGCTCACTCTGAGCCTCTGATGCCCTCTATGGGATGAAGTTGTCTCTGAATAATGATGAACCTGTCGTGATGACTTGCAGTATTCACACAGATGCTTCAGCTATTACTTAAGGCTAAAAGCTTGAGGAAAAACAGGCTCTCCAACATATACATAAAACACACACCCGCTTAACAAATGTATTAGACAGCCATCCAGTATAAGATTTATTTTTCTGTGATGGCTAATCCACAATAGTATGTGTAAGTTCTTTAGTCACAGTTGCACTTCTAATGCTAAAATATAGCCCGGTGGCATCAGGAGAACAGTGCCCAGCAGAGACATGCATTTACAGTAACCCACTAGCAGTTTGAATTCAAGAAATACACCAATTAAAGGGTCAATCCAAAATATAAAGAGTGTCAAACACACACACACATATATA
>JAUMHQ010000066.1:11285086-11310145 GCA_032361165.1 Enteromius paludinosus
TAGCCGTGCTGTATCGTGAATAAAACACAGCTGCTGACCAATCAGAATTGAGGAATGGAACTAACCGTTTTATAAATGTTTAATAATTGTATTTTCATACTTTATTAATGATCAGTTTATGATTTTTTTAATGATTACGTTATTTACGAACCAGTTATTTAGGAGTTGTTAGTGTTTAATAAGATTATTTAGAAAGTAAGTAAATGATTAATAACTTATTCAAATTTACATTAATAAATCATAATTTTTATACACATGATAACAGTTGCTCAGCGTGTTAATAGATGCTTTATTAACACATGTTCCTGCTGTATTTATAATAAAATTTTGTGAGTTCATCTAAAGTGAGGACTGTTTATACCTTGTAAAGCATTTATAAAGCAGAACACAGAAATATTTTTTCAAGATGTAAAAAATGGAATCATGCTGTACGCGTGATAAATGAAAAACCTTCAATCTCATAGAATAAAAAAAAAGTGTACATTTGTACAGTTTCATATTTTTCTGCATCTTGAAATTAATAGTTCTGTATCCTTCTGTGTTGTGTTGTGCTCGTTTATTTTTTTCTTTTAGGAAGATAACGGAGCCTTTAAATCTCCTTTGTACATTTAGATATGCTTATAAATCAAGAACGAAGCATTTATAGCTGTATTTATAAACTGCTTACTAATGACAATTATTGTTGGAACAATGCTTTATAAAGGATGAACTGTCTATTTACTAATGCTTAACTAATTATATTCATAGTGTGCAGTTATTATAAAGTGTTACCAAAATGTCTTATTTATGGAGTTGTTTCTCACGAACAGACAGACTTTAATTGATGGACCGGATTCATGTGGATTACTGTTGATTATATGTTTTTATCAGTGGTTTGGACTCTTGTTATGACGGCACCCAATCACCTCAGAGGATCCATTGATGAGGGATGTAAAGCTGAATTTCTCCAAATCCATTCTCATGAACAACAAAAATCCTCTTGGATAGACTGAGAGTACATTTTCAGCAAAAATTTAAAACTTTACTTTTAACGGTCAACTTTTTACTACATTATTCACAAAGTAGATCCTATTCGGAAATCACAGACAAAATATGTATCAACAGTGGATTCGAAATCACACTTTATGAGAAGAAAAAGGTCAAATATAACATTTAAGTTACAGATGAGGGTCTCTTTGTCTTTTTAAAAAATCATGCCAAATCCAGCTTAGACTCAGAGTGAGCCCAAAGATTTATTTTGCACACTACAAGTCAACATGACCAATTATAACCTACATTAACATACATGTTTTTTAATTCTAATAATGAAAATTAATTAATTAAATAACGATTTTAACGATTCAGTTGAAAAACTATAAGCAGTCATTACGACCGCAAGATTTCATTTGATGCTTGACATCAATAAAATGTAAAATAATATTTAATCAGAATCTTTCCCGGTTAACATCACTGATCTACAGCATTTAACTATACAGGGTAGATGCAAAGAATCCAGGTCATGGCATCATGCCACTAAACACACTGTGAACAGCAGACTTAACTTAATTATCAATAGCCTACTTAGCTAAGCCTCTTATTTCTACGTAACTTTAATGTTTATATTGAAATTCAACATTCCTTTTGTATTAAATAAACAGCTAATAATTATAATATTTATAAATAATATTTAAAATGACAAAACACTATAAAAGGTATTTCATTTAATTATTTACTGTAAGTGAGAGTAATTAAATGAATTTTATCAGGGGCCCCCAAATGCCTGACAATGACAATGGAAACAATAGAGATGCCAGATATTACAGTATTACACTATTGTTCGTCATTCCCAGATTTCTGTCTGTATTCAACCAAAAGCAGACAGAGGACATCATTTAAGATCATATAATCCTACAGGATTAATATTAGTCTCACTCAAAACACAAGCAGACATCAACTTCCTGACTGCTCCACACCCTCCAAGAAAAAAATGACATGGATAGTAAAGGGCGAGAGCATCGCCACTCCCACAAATACAAGCTGTAAATCACAACGTGCATCTACCGAAGCACAAGTTGCGACATTTATTTGATTTCATAAGCTACCTACAATCTGTAACTGCACGTTCAATTTCTAAAGCAGCATCTTTAAACATCCCCTACTCGTCCAAAGTCTTGCTATTGAGAAAACAGTGTTATAAGATGCTATAAACATCAATTACCTGTTGTGATATCCGTCTTTTTTTTAGCTATAAAGGCGCGTCGTGCATCTATTCAAGGCTCTTTTATTGTAACCACGTTGGGCGCGAGATGCACGCACTTAACATTTTCCAATGTGTTCCACACAGACTACCGGTATGAACAATACCGCCTGCGCGCATGCGCGAGACTCGCGGTCTCTGTAAAGACGTCTAGTAGCTTCATTGTGGGGTGCACAGACATTACATTACTCGACCTTTAAAAAAGTAAGAGGTCAGTACGATATTTTTTTAAGTAATACTTTTATTCAGCGAGGATGCCTTAAATTGCGGTTCCTTTGACTTTAATGAACTAGAGATGCACACATATGTTTCTTAATTGTTAATAATTTTTTCATGCACCTGTCAAATTTGAGATGATGGGCTTTTTTGGTTTTTCATAAAGTATTTTTAGACTATTGGACAGAAAAATTATCTCCTGAAGGAGTGCAACAGGAAAATGGTCACGAAAATCCTTTGTTATCTGTGCCGGTATGTGGTGTGCAGGTCGTGCAGGATTTTTCCAGCGTTATTCCTGCAGGATTTTTTTGTAAGGGTTTGTTCATATATAATTTGCTCGACAATATACATCTCATTCCAGAAATGTATGCAAATTAGCGCATATTTCGTTAAATAATGCTTCATTTTCATGTTGCCATCACAGGAATAAATTACAATAACCACTTATAATGTTTTAGTTTGTTTATTTGTTTGCTGTTAATTGTGTGTAGATTTATATATATATACACAGAAATGGACATTTATGTACGAAATATGGAAATTTTGTTTATGTTTGTGAGTTTGTAAATTCTTATTGCCCAATAAAAAAAAAAGTAAAATTATACCGAAATAGAAAACAGTTATTTTAAACTCTAATGATATTTAATATTACTGTTTTGCTCTATTTTTGGTCAAATAAATGCAACTTTGGTGACCATTTATTTTTAAAAAACATTGAAAAACCTAAAATTTTGATTAGTAGTGTATTTATATAATGCGATATAATATAGGTAAAATATAGGCCAAGCCATAGTTCAATCAAGACATCTAAAAAAAGCATTAGGTTTAGACCTTAAAGAGTAATTCTGCAATATTTTCTTACGAATAAATACCATAAATGTAACATCTTTATGAAACTTTATTAGATTCCTCAACATCCATTTCACACAAAATACATACACAGTTCTAAAGGTGTATCGAATATTTTGCTCATACACAATCAGTCGATAGCACAGAATACTAAATACAAAAGTGTTTTCTTTTATTTTAAATCTATTTTCCAACAACTCACCACCACTCACTTCCATTTATATGTGACGTCAGTAAAATAAGCAGTACTATTTACAGGCTTTATTTACATACAAAAACTCAAAAAGAACAAAGGGTACCTGTCTTTTAAGATAAGTCGTGAATTTTTATTTACCCTTTATTTACCCTAAATTCTTTAAATGCAATTTCACAGGTAGCTTATACTGCCATATACTTCTGTTATCATTTAATATATTCATTTACAAATTCTCTTAAAATATTAGATCTAAATGGTGTGTATGAGGCTGCGGACTTCCAATGGGAGCTAAAAATGTACCATATAAAGACTCTGGACACTTTTGCATAAATGACATTCCTGATTATCAGGGAATAATAGTAGTTTTTACAAAACATAAAATAAAATAGAAAACGTTCACTCTTTAAAATACTGTACTTAAAATAGAGTATGAAAAAATCACACCATAACAAAACCTATTTTTCTCCTTTCTATAGTTTTCAGATTAAACTAGGAACACTTATACATTTGTCTTGTACATGACATAACAGATGATCTTTAATTTTTAAATCCACAAATCACGAAGATACTGTCAGAGAACAAACAAAAATCTTTTTTTTTAATGGCTCTCACACTATGACTTACTATACAAAACAAGCAAACAACATTTGAGTGCTCACAAAGCAATGCATCCATGCAAGTTATTTTTAACTTTGACCCTTGCAGTGCACGTTAATGCATTTAAACCATTAACAAGTCATGACCATTGGAACTGAAGATTTAAATTTTTTCATGCTTTTCTTGAGCATGCAAAGAACTTGAGATAAAATTTCTGAATATCAACTTCTTTATATCAATAAAGTGTACACGTTTAACTTACAGTGAAACAGTTATGGGTTTTCCTCTCAAAAAAAAAAAAAAAAAAAAAAAATTCACAATCATCCTTAAAATTATACTTTTGTCCTAGGTTTTTAGTTTTTGTTCACAATGTCATATTTGTCTGTTTGTAAGCAGTTTGGCTGTGCATCACTGATGATCACGTTCTGCTAATAAGAAGTAAGAAAACTTTAAACAGTGCCCTCTATGAAGCTTGTGTCCAGATGTACAATGAGCATTCGCAAGAAAGACATCTCTTTGCGGGTGTTCTCAAATATGACACGGGGGTCGTCTGATTGGCATCGAAGGCAATTAGGAGCCATTACCATAGCAAGGTTGTTCACGTCCATTTTAGTGACTGAAACATTTGCAGGCTGAGCAAAAACCTGGGGAAGACATAGGAAATGCGTCAGAGCGGTGCGACAAGTCAAAAGACATTTTTGTTTGGGTGTTTGTTGAGTGAATACCTGAAGGAAGTGGATGAAGTAGCACAGCACCAGTCGGTTGAGCTCAGGCAGCGACTGCACCACGCTGATGGCTGCCACAGGATCATCGTAGTTACTGACACACTGCTTGTAGAAAGTCATGGGAATGAGAGGCTCCTCCAGCTCACGGTACCATAGCTTCATCAGAGAGGCTGTGGAAAAACAATGGTATAGATGTTTTTGGTGTGATAATGAAATGCAAGTACATATTTTCTCTGGCTATGTAATGTTCTTGTAAAAGCAGGAGAATAGTTACTCACCAGGGACATTGGGGTCTGACAGGTTTTCAGGAATCCTCCACTGGTCCACTTGAAGCTTCAGTGCATTAACTTCATCGATGTCACCAGGAACCCTGCAGGAGATCGTTACGTTACACTCGAGGACCACCAGAGGGAGACAACACACCATGTATGCGCAAGTGATAGTGCGATACAAACACTGTACGACCCATTGTTAAGGCTAGAAGGGATACATCAATAAATATAATATTTGTCACACTGTACAACAATAATTACTATTTTGCATTATTGCAACATTTAGGTTTGAAGAATGTGTAGATGTTAATAAAACAATCTAATAGGTAAAAAAAATTTTATTTCTTCATTAGTTTTCGATCTGACCCTACTAGCCACAACCATGTCACATGTCTTACAGAGTTTGGAGAGAATATTTCTAGTAAGATATTAAAAAATATCAATTTGGTCCCAGTTTTGAATAAAACTAGAACCTGATTTACACATTTTATCATTACAAAGAAAAATAATGCGTGGTTCACACAAAATTATTAAGCAGCTTTCAAACAGAAAACACCTGTTCTAAAGTCACATTATGAAAAATGTAGTTAAAATTAGTAGCTTTGCAACTTTAATTGATGTACCTGTCAACACACTTCTAGAGTAAAACACAGGCTGCTCTAATTAGCATATATCCGAGCAGGTCTTACCTGAATATGCCCTCAGTCTGCGCTCCACCCAGAGCTAGCACATACTGAGACAGCTGCACTTGCACCCACGGCAACTTCCTGTCTGGGAAGAGTTCACTCTGCCGTTCCATCACTTCCTCTAGAGAGCTTCCAAACAGTGAAGGGGTCATGATGGCTCGCCGACTGTGGTCTACCTCCTCCAAACTGGGCTTACGGAGACCCTTTATGGGAAACACAGAAAACTCTACTTACTTTTCTCTTTCTTAAACACCTGATTCTCCTTCAGTGTATTTGATCAAAGCATACCTTTTTCCCTCCAGTGACCGCCACTTTCTGGAGCTTACGGTAGCAGTACTTGGCATACGTGCTGATGGGAAGAGCTGGAGACA
The DNA here is from genome assembly GCA_032361165.1 of Enteromius paludinosus. NCBI lineage: Eukaryota > Metazoa > Chordata > Actinopteri > Cypriniformes > Cyprinidae > Enteromius > Enteromius paludinosus. The sequence goes on from JAUMHQ010000066.1 coordinate 11,291,235, forward strand.
AAAACAACGATCAGTGATTACTACTATTCTTAGACGCAGGGCTTGCACAATCTAATGGTGGACAGATTTACATCTAAAACCTGTTTTACAAGGTAAAGGCTATGAGAACTGACTCACTTTTCTTTGTCTGGAACATGGCTAAATTGCTCTATAACATAAAATCAACGATCATGGGATCACACAGCCGCACGTGGGGAGTGAGGCACTTCAAAATGAGTCACTGGTTTAACAATGAATGAAAAATGAAGATTTAGTTCCATCAAAAGTGTGGAGGATGAAACCCAGCCAGCACATTCTGTTAGTAGTGACTCATCAGATCAACTAAAGGAGACGAAATAAACAGAGGGTTTTCTACTAGGCTGCGTTTCATCAGTGTGCCGTCTTGTACTTCTGTTATGTAAAAGCTAAGGACTATAAAAGCAGTCCTCGCAGAACATTTTCCACTAGTTGGATATAAATGATATTCCCAGAAATTACTTGATGTCAGATTGTAAAACAAACTCCAGGCTTGTAGAATCACTGGGATTTATTGTACATCTAGAAATGCAGAATTTATAGCATCCTATGCTTAGCGTTTTAGAGAAACCGCAAGGATTCCTCTGGTTTCAAGAGAGCTTCATAACTCCAAAGTAAAATCCATAGGGGGCATTTCTAATACAGGCTTTGCGGATCTTAACTAAAGGAGCCAGATGGTAAAAATCGGTGCGGCAATAAAAAGCATCTTCTCTGGAATGTGCCTCAAACTCGACACCTCTTCAGATTTATGGCAAACAGGTGACACATGCATGTTGACCCAACCTTTTGTTAATTTCCGCACAGCAGACTGCAATTACGTCTAATGAGAGATACCTCATAATAAATTGGCCCTTGATCTATTTTTTTCTCTTGGATTCCTGAACCTAAACAGTTCATTTACAGGGTAAACATACAGATTCCGTTGCTTTCATATATGCAGGCTGATTCTGATATTTTGCATGGCTGAATAAGTGCTGGTGGTCTGACTTTGAAACAGCAGCTTGCACTCATTTGGAATGAAAGGCAACAATAAAGTCAAAGCAAGCCAGAGGAAACAACAATCCATTCACAAATGAGACCACACAGATCTTTGTGGTGACTCCCTATGTCAGGGAGATGTGTAAATTCCTGTTTTACAATGGCTCCGTCATCAGGGCTTCCAACTTAGCATCCCAATAAACTCTTCAGCTGAGCCGGCCCTGCACATTTAGACCAGACCCAACCTCAAGAATCCCCAGAGTGACTCACACCCAGCTGTAGCAGTATCTGTGAAGTCGACCCACTAATCTGGACATCTGCCCATCAGATCATCCAACTAAGTGATTCAAAAACATTGCAGGCCAGGGCAGGCATATGAGCCATATCCTGCTCCTTCAAGTGGCCAGTGGCTGGTGCTGGTCTAATGGGCTTGTGACTAGTGATGGCTCATGAGTAGGTCTGCAGCGGCAGCTGTGAGTCACTGTTATGCCTGCAGGAAGTGAGACCCAGTGTAAGGGATCCTCACTGCGGTCAATGCCAAGGCTATGCGTAGGCAGAAATCTGATGAGATCATCAGGACCACTCATTATGGTAACAGTCACAAGGTCAAAGAATCACCGAATGGGGGCACTGTCATTTACTGATAAGCACACGTGACGCATCCTGCCCTAAAGGGCTAATTACCATAGTTTTATTGACATGGCAAATATTCGATGCAGCTACACATGACTCAATATATCTCAACAGTGGCCCGTATACCAACATCTGATTCTCTTTCATAGTGAAGCAGTAAGTCTCTGGTTGATCCACTACTTTAAATTTCAACACCCTGAACTAGTCATTTTAAAGGTCAATTTACTCTATTTTTGTTCCAAAGAGTCGTCTATAGTTAAAAAAATGCCCCAACCTTCTGTTTCCTCTTCTGAGTTCTGTTTTCTCTTCTTCCTTGACTTTGAGTTCTTCTTCTTAATATCCTGCTGGTCCAATATGTACTCAGTTACTGCAATGAAAGCACAAAAGCAAAACAACCTATGAAATAATAAATACAAAAACGTGTTGTCATTTGATAACATTTTATATATATATATATATATATATATGTATAAACTACATGTATACACACTGTTACAGAATAAATATCTGCTATTGTTTTAATATATTTTAAAATGTCATTTATTTCTGTTATGTCAAAGCTGACTTTTCTGCTTTCTAAATAAAGATAATTGCTGATCAGATGTTCAAAAACATTTTTTATTATTATCAATGTTGAAAAAGGTTGTGCTTAATATTTTTGTATACATTTTTTAAGAATAAATCAATTTCAAAAGGACAGCATTTATTCAAATCTTCTGTAAAATGAAAAATGCCTATATATGAATAATAATAATTATTATAACATATAAAAACAATGAAAGCAATACAAAAAGTGGCTTTACGGGTCAAACTGAAAAAGTCTATTAAACCACAGAAATCCTTTTTGTAATCGAATTTGTGTGTCTGTAATGGATCTGTCTGAGGCTGGCCCCTCAGGTCTTTCACACAGGATGTGTTCTTTGCATTTTTAAGGCGAGACATATTTTAAAAATGTGTCTAAGCCTTTCATTCAGTTGTTTCAGAGCATAAGAATGCGTCCTGTCTAAACAGCTTTTTGCCGATTTGAAAAAAAAAAAAACACACACCCTATAAGCCTGGTGTACATCTATTTAAATAATGAATTGACAAACTCACATTTTTTGTCATTGGTTGGCTCCATGTGCCGCTGAATGTAGCCTTCCAGGTAGCAGCAGAACTTGGGTGAAGGAGCGAAGAAGGCAAGGCACACCGCCATGAGCTCCCAGCCTGCTGCCAGGCTGCGTGGGCTTGTGTTGCCTGTGGTCTGCCTCACGAGTTGGACGTAGAGCTCGTCCCTCAGGCCCTGCATTCCCCAGCACTTGGTGACAATGAGTAGACCCGCATGGCGCCGGTCCAGCCGTGAGGGACGGTCACCCATGTAAGCCTGGACGAGCTTAAACATTTCACAGGCTTCTTTGCGTACAGTGCGGTCGTTGGTCATCAGCATAGGCTTCTTGATGGAGCCGCGGTTCCAGGACAGCATGTTGGCGATGGAAACTCGGCGGCGGAACAGGCCTTGGGTGTGCATGTTCAGGTGCTTGCTGGCCCAGTCAGTCATGTTGGCATCTGGGGGTGGGGGCTGACGGAGGGTAGCGTAGGAAAGCTGGTAAGCCCCATCACCACCTGCCTGCAAATTGGAGTCGCTGGCTACATGGCGATGAGGACCGAGTGAGCCTGTTCGGTTATCTACCATACCTTTCTTTCTACTGTCCAGCTGAACCGTTGGCTCCAGAGTTCCCGCCTACAGGAGAGAAGAAACAGGCTAAAATTGTTAAAGCATTCATGAAACAGCTATTTAGTTTTTGTCCTTCTATTTTTCTCTGCATTAGCTGTAAGATCAGCACTTAAACTATAGATAAAGAATTCCTGTCCACTATAGATGAAGTATGACCAATCGCTGACTTAAAACGTCCTCCTACAGTATGTCGTTTCTCCTTCCATGTCTTTTAAGAATAGTGCAAATCCAGCAATGGCCTCATTTTGATCTCAAGAGGAATTTTGTCCTGTAAGGAGGTCCCTTGTGCAGTCATTGCCTCTCTCGCAGTTTTCAAAGTTGCCTTCCTGTTACAAAAACCAGACACAACGCGTGTGCCAACTTTACTTTACTTATATTTTTAAATATGGATATAAATTACATAATTCATAGAAGTTCAGTTCAGGTTTGTAGAAACAATGCTAAAAAAAAAACCATTGTATTCAGTATTATTTAAATGTTGAATTAGTTTTTATGTTTATGTTATCAGTTTAAATTTTTAACAATTTTGTGACATTCTTTTATTAATTTTTTTTTTAGCTTTAGTGATTTAAGTACAGCTTGAAGGTTTTGCACCTAATAATTATGGCTTTTAATATTATGGCTCCATTTAAATGAACAAAACTATGCTGTAAATATTTTTTCTCCCAGTTTATTCACCCTCATCTGCCAATAATTTTGGGAATTAGCACACTGAAATGCCAGTGTGGTGAAATGGCTTATACACCAGGGAATGAGGTGACCTATGATGTCATCAGCTTATGGAACAATCCCCAGCAGGTACCAAACCCCTATCGGCTGCACTGCAGACACACAATTGGTCTGTACAGTGACCACGCCTGTCCAGGACCCAACTGTCCCGTCTGTGTCAGCAATGCTACCATATGGGCCACAGTAGACATCCTTCCTGCTCAATAGGCGTCGTGTTTTGCAGCCCCGCTACATTCTGGCATTTCACCCGTTACCATGGCAGACCACTGCTGGATTTGTATCAGAGGACGGCGGGAGGGGAAGAGGTGGGCGCGACGGGAGTAGATATCATCGCCTCTTTAGGGTAACAGGTAAAGAAAACATTTGGTATGATCAGCACCTGTAAGTATGAAAGTCTTAAAATAGTCCCTTTCATGTTTCCAGAGCTGATTTAGATCGAAACCCAAGTAGTTAATTCTTGAAGGCATTTGAGAAAGTACGGTCCTCTGGGCGCCTGGCTGTTGAACAATGCAGATAGAATTCATCACTGAGGAGGACAGATTACAGCTTTGTTACGGGTCAGAGCGGCAGTAACCGTTCCTTTGAGTAATCACTGCTCTTAACCAGAATCATGTGCAGCCAGGGAATTGCCTCTAACTTGCCTGACTGCAATGCTGAAGACCCAAGAGAAAGATGATGTTGCCTCATTGCGATTTATGATTTAGACTGAAATAACAGGACTGATATTTTACATCACGTATAATGTTATAATGGTTAGAGTAAGGTGTACACAATAATCTGTTTCTAATAAAGACCATAGGGGGAAAAAAATCAGACAGGCATGGAAAAACGTCAACCAAACCAAACAGTCCCGCATGGAGATTAAACAAATACGATGTCTGGTTTTTAATGATGCTGAAACTCAAGATCTGTGGAAAATAAACTGTGCCAAAAGTTCATACATATATTTTATACAAGACTGCAAAAAAGGTAAAAAGGTAAAAGTTACTCCCATGGAGGACTTGTAAATGTTAAGCTCATTATAAGAAAGTTATAGTTTACCAGAAGGTCACCTGTTACATTTTAGATTTTGTGTGTAAACATTAATGTATTCAATTTATAAATATAGCCTACTATTGTGCATTGTAGATATGTTTTTGTTCATACAATATCAGTAGGGCTCATCATTGTTTTGGACCCCATTTTCTTAAAAATATATTTATTCTCCGTTTAAACCGATATTAAAACTAATAACTGTTGACTTATGATATCCAACTTATGTTAATGAATCTCACTATAAAGAGTTAACAAGCCAAAGGAATATTAAATTGAACCTGTATGTAGTACCTGTGAAGGGGGTCCAGGAGTCTCAGGTGAGGACAAAGTCACACTCTTCTCAAGCGTGTCCACCTTTTCATAAGTCCTCTTCTGTCGTCCCGGAATCTCCAGAGGTGTCAATGCTATACTGGGATTGTTACTTGTCCTGCTTAGTGACCTGCTGCAAGACGCAATGTCCTCCCTGGAGGAGCACCGTCCCACACTGTGTGTGCGCTGGGAGGAAGAGCTCTCTGACATCTCAGAGTCCAGACTAGCTTTGGTCTCCCGCATGGTGTTCGAGCGACTAACCACCTCCCTCATCTCTTCCATCAGACGCTCGTTCAGGGCTGTGAGTTCTCCGGTGCTACCCACAGACCCGGGGCGGCCCTGGGACCCAGCACCCATCCTCCTCCTGCTTTTCCTCCGCAGGCTTGGAGATGGTCCTGTTGAGTATCCCGAGTCTTGATAGCTAACGGCGGGAGGTGGTGGTGTTGAATAATCCTGAGATCCTTGGCTGCCCTGTCGACTGTGGTGCACTTCCATGGCTCTGAGAACACTTGCTTCTAGGATCCTCCATGACTGCTTCTTCTCCAGGCTGGCGGGCTCCTTCTGAAGCCCCCTTGTTGGGAGAAGCAGAGATTCAGATGCGGAGGTTGGAGAGGGGCTCGGAGAGGGGACCGGTGAGGTGGAAAGAAGCCCTTGCTTGGGGTCTACATTCACCATGTGCTTGATACACTCCAAGCCTGCTGGACTATAGTCCGATGGGTTCCTCTTGTGTCTGGAGCTGCTGTGAGATTGACCCGGATGCTGAAGAAACTTCATCTTCTGGAGACTGTGTCTAGAATGCCCGTTATGTATGTGAGCACCTTCAACCTCCATATCTACTGGAGGCTCGTCGTAAATGGGGCATTCAGATGATGGGTCATCATAGAGGCGCGCGGTTGCTCCATACTGAGGAGATATTGGCCTAGGTGAGCTAGAATGTGGTCGTAGAGATGCTGTCAAGTCCTCAGGGGTCACCAGGCAGAAGCTCCCATTGCTTGCCTTCCTCAAATGGTGGGCCTGCCTGGAGTCTGCCGCTATTTTTCCTCCTGGTGTGGTTTTGTAAGCCTGTGGTGACAGCATGTAGCCTGAAACAGATTTGACGCTGCCAGAATTGAGTGTGCAGGCACTATGGTCACTGGCTTTGCTCTGTGGGGGATGAAGGGAAGCAGCTCCGCTGGTTCCTCTTGTCTGGCTTCTGCCAATGCTGCTGACCTTTACCAACATGGCGGCTTTGGATCCAGGAGATGGCTGCCACCTCTGAGATGCGTCTCTTTGCTCTTCCCTGTTGTAAGAAGTAAAAGAAATGCATTTTAGCTTGTCAATAGACGGAAAGGCCAAACAGAGACAAAGGCAACTCAAATCTAAAGTAGCAGAAGCCAAAACCAATCAACTTTATAACGCCTCTAACAAGTTAAAACGCTGCAATCTTCACCCATGCCTTCCAGACAAGCTGAGCTAAATTCTCAGCAATTTACGGAAACTAACTGTTTAAAAGGGTTTAAAATCTAAACACCCATAATGCCATTGTCAGGAAAACAAAACCATGATTGTTCAGCTGAAATAGATTTTAAAGCACTACAATGCTGTTTGAGTTAAACACAGTTCTGTTGGGAAAATGAATGCAGTTCCTTTAATTGTTCTTGTTTGAGATTTTGCCTACAACATGTTATTGTCACTACGCTGATCTGCTTCTGTTTGTCAACCCAACAATGTCCACAGCCTCAGCAGTCCTAAACAGTGTTTCACACATAAGACAAACTAAAAGCACTTTTCCCAGCCTTTTCCCTTTCTCTAACTTTTTAATTGCTCCACGTTGGTTAATAATTACTTATTAAACTTCAAAATAAAACAATATACATTTTAACAGTAATTTTCTGCTAAATGTTTATCAAACACATAAGAAAAGTCACTCACATATAGTCAAGATGATATCTAATCATAAAATCACAACCCTAATAATAAAAATGTAAAAGAAATCAAGCAAAGAGATTATTAAATACTTCCATTACCGTTATTGTGAAAGGAGATGTATTTCTGTCCTGTACTGAAAGAAGTGCATGAGGTAAATGCTCTCGCAGGGCTTTTATGTACACAAAAGGACACCACGATAAAAAACCCCCAAGAAATCCTCCGATAAAAAATACTCTTAAGCGTCCTCTTCTGGGGATTTCTGATGAGTCACTTCTCACATGAGCACTTCCTTGTACACCTCTACATTCCATATACAGACAAAACAGATCTGTCCCATTAATCTCAGAAAGACGAGATAATAAAAACATGGTAGGAAATAAGAGAGATGTGTCAGCCAGTAAGTTGACACTTTTACAACCCCTACAGTGACTGATAATTCAGCTGTTGCATTTCGAAACAGTAAAAGTATAATCACTGTGATGCAAGCACTTCCCTACTCTTCCAACCACTGAGGCATTTTCTCCTTTTACAATTGTTCCCTTTTCTTCTCAAATCATTTCTCACACATTTGAAGATAAACACCACCATCTGAGATGCCAAACAGGTACAGCACTAGTGAAGACTGGAAGCCAGCCAACTGGCAGAGCCCCAAGGCCATTGTAAAGACTTTCTGACATGACAATCAACAATGTTCAAAGTCTGCCACACTGACAGAGACACTTGAATCACAGAGTGTGAGTGTATAGATGGTGTTGGTTTTCTCAAGGTGGTGATGGGACACTGCTGTAGAGGTGTTAGCCACCAAAGGAAAGACTGTAAACAAGTAACCACTCTTTCCTGTGAAATTCAGCATTCTGCGTCTGGCATGACACAATGCCACAACATCCTCACAAGGTCACAAAGTGACTTTAGTTTGCCTGAGAGTTGAATATGCAACAACAAAACACTCTGTAATGTACTGTAGATTTGGGTCTCCAGGATGTGACACTGAACAACCAGAAGAGATGTTTTTGTAAGGCCCACAGATTCAATGTGTTGTTGTTTTACGAGTTCTGCCGATGTGAGCAAGCAGGCAGCTCAATTTCCTGCCAGAGGGAATGACTGTTAAAGAGTTCAAAGGACAAACTACACAGAACAAAGATAAATAATACCAATACAGATATATAGTGCCAATTTTACTACTGCACTTGTGAAATAACAATAATTTAATGTACACTACTGTTCAAAAGGCTGCATATTTGATGAAAAATGTCTAAAAACATAATATTGGGTGATGTTATTACAATTTAAGATAACTTGTTTTCTATATCTATACATGTTATTTATCAATAATGTCAAAGCTGAATTTTCAGCATTGTTACTTCAGTCTTGATCCTTTTAAAATCATTCTAATATGCTGATTTGTGGTCAAGAAATTCAATTCTTGTTTATTTACATTTCATGATACATGTTCTTACAAAGCCGCTTTTTAAGTAGTAAAAACATAAAGTACTTATATGTATTCTCAGTACTGTGTGACCATTAATGTGCCACAGGAAAAAAACAAGTAAAATGAGAGAGGAAGAGAGAAACAGAGAGAGTGAGATTAGTCATGGGAGGCTGCTTTGGTTGGTATTAAACACAACGTTGGCATTCCTTCCACTGATCACTCAAAAGCATTGGGATTGTTTAAATAGTGGTACAATGCATGGTTGTTAAGCGCCATGGCAATGGTTTTCTTACCATAACAAGATTCTTGGGGGTAGGGAGTGTGGTTACTACCAAAATGACTGAACGAAAGACAACCTAAAATATCAATTTATCACAAAAGAAATGCCTTTCAAAAGTTAAGACGATTCTGCATCTTTCTTTGGCAAGATTATTTAGATCTTACTGATTATTAATTCATTAAACCTATTCACCTTACGACAATTTACAGATGACACAGTTCAAGCACACATTTTATTACAGTCATGGAAAAAAGGGAGGCCAGCATAACTAAAAAGCGAGTTCAAATCCTTTAGAGCCGCTTTAGATAATTTAATTTGGCAAGGTGGAAAATAAGGTTAACTAGTCAGGGAGGATCAATCTGTCCCTGGCCGTCTGCTGTCTAATAGTCCTAGCAGAGGCAAGAGATTAGGGGTTTTTCAGGGTGAAATGTGTCTAACCTCATTATATTTGTGAATGCGTTGGACTTTCCATCAGTATTCGGAAAACGTATCAAGACAATGTGTCCAAAACCTCTTCCCCAGCTAAAGAGGAAAAAACTGACATAATGGGCTATTTTCATCGTATGGACAGGAAGAGGAAATGTGGCCTATAGCAAAAATCTGAAGTGAGACTCAAGAGTTGACAATCATCTTTTCAACAGATGTGAAATGCTAAGCAACATAAACATACGCTCATTTATGACATTTATGGATTCTGTAAGACTTTTTTTGTGTTTGTTTGACAGAACATTAATCCAAAATACATTCAAAACAGTACTATTCTAAAAAAATAATATTTTAAATATTGTAACATTAGACTAGATAAGAAACATTAGACTATTTTGTAACATTAGAAGCTTTACTGTCACTATTGATCAACTTGATCAATTTAATCCTTGCTAATCCATGTTTTTGAACAGTACCGTATATTTAATAGAAATAAAATAATTTTTATTTCACATGTTTAATTTGATCAAAATGTTTCATTTGACTCAAACTTTGCTGAATGAAGCAAACCTCTAGAGGACTCAGCTGTTTGTGGACAGCTGAACACCTCTCATTACTGAGCCAGCGAGTCTAGCTTCTTCACATACCACACACGTGACCGGCCCATCCTCTCCTTTCACACCCTGCTCTCAAAAGACGTGAGAACAACGTAAGCAGATAATTCAAATTATTAAGCGCAATCAAGCCAGACCACTAACAGGGGTGGGAATCGCTAGGAATCCTAAGACATCAACACAATTTTGAAATGCTCCCAATACTTGGATGTTACTTTGTGAAATATTATGGTTTACTACTTAAGACTTTCTGAAACATGTGTATTGTATGTTTCACACCGAGTTAATGCTGTACGCTCGGCTCTCTGTAACCCCCGGACGGGGCCGTCAAAGGGGGATCGGCTCGGCATATGGACAATGAGATGGCTCTGGAATCTCAGCACTAATCTACATCTGTTGATATGAAATCAGATAGCATGAGAATTCACAGCTCTGGTTACAGCTGTAAAAAACTGCCTATTCTCTCATGAACAGTGAACATACTGTACAGAGCATAGGGCCCACATAACCATGGCCAAAACATGTTAAAATGAGTTTAGAATAACTTTTAACATAGTTAAGAATGCAGAAATGAATACAGAAATTCAGCAAATCAAAAGGGTTGTCCTGGTTCACAGAAACACCAGTGCTGCACCAGGCTTTCTGCGTCTCTGTGTTTAAAGTAAAGCCAGCGGATCAAGGCAGCAGTCTGTTCCCAATGTATTTTAAGCAACACCAAAGGCACGACTAAAATAAAACAAAAGACGGTTGAAATTGCTCCACTTTCATAGACGATCTGTGTTAGGCCACTAATCTAGTTTTCAGAGTGTAGGACTGAGGTAACACACAAAACATGTGTGACATGAAGTGCACAAGATTAAACTGAGCCTGACTGAGCAGCTTTGGTGTCTTTAAGAAATCTCTGTGTTTATGACCAGTTAAAGGTGAAAGCATGAGAAAGGCCAAATGATTTCTGAAATCCGAGATGCCCCTGTAGCGATACTCCCTTAGGATATTAATGGTGGCCTCTGAAGAGACCATATAATTCATTTTAAATAATCATTATAAATGTCTTTTGCAATCTAAGCTATTTATTAACTCCCAGACATTCCCTTAATCAAATAAACCCTATGAGCATGACACAAGTAAAAGTATGAGCACATGACTGGCATGGTGTTTCTCTTTTACAGCTTTCACTTTTGGTCTCTAACCAAACTGTTACACAGCGGTTTCCAGCCTCTTCTGAGAAATCCCCATAAATACCATTATCATAATAACAGATGTCATCTATGTTATGGCATGCAATATTGTCGCAGTTATCTTCAACCCCATCCCTGAATCATTTCATTCTGAAAAGCATGCAATCACAAAACATCTGTCTTTAACTCTAAATATCAATACTATTCAGATCTGACTTAACTCCTTCAAATCAAAGTCTGTTAAATCATTTGTCCACAAAGAGAAGGTCGCTTAGGCTGGGTGTTAATTTAAAGTCTCAGATCCCACTCCAATTCATGCCATGAGAAACCCTAACAGCTGGTCTTCAGGGATTTGTGTGCTTAACTAAAACCCTTGTCATCCTATAGCAGCCACTCGGCCTGGGGTCCGCCTGCAGGACAAAAGAATTTACTGACCCCTTCACAAGTTCCCCAGGTCATTCCTGGGTTACGTTACACCATTGCGTCACACAGCAAAGGAAGCACAGAGGTGTCCTCTAACCTCCAATCTTCTCGCCATGGTAACCTACTAAATGGCCGAACGCTAGATAACACAGACACTGTTGAATAAAACCTTGTGATCTCTAGTGCAGATGTGGAAAAAGTAAGCTTCCTGTTTCTCCACACTTAATAACTTTCACAGAAACACCCCCATCCCAGCCAGCCATCCAACATTTTTAACAGGGTCGCACTGTATGTGTGTGCCAGTGTGTAAGTGTCTGTTTACAGGGGCTGGTTAGCACGTTTACAGAGTTCTCTCTGACTAGAGTCAAGCTCTGCTTGTCCGTACTATGACTGCGTCTTGGAGGGGCGGTGTGATGCCTACCAGATTTAGTACTTTGTTCATCAATCAGGGGAAGCTGCTTGTACCACACACCATATGATAACACAGATGGTGCTGTTTGGGTCATTGTCAGGATGATATTTTATGAACACTCCCTAGCTTTTATTTTTAGATGGACAAACAACGGAAATCGTTATTTGAGACTCCTTCCCCTTGAGGCATGAAACAGTAACAAAGAACGTGTCACCACAGATCAATTAGAATTGTAAAGCAATTCAGCAAAATTACCTTGCTTTATTCTGGAGTAAGCAAGCATAGACAGTAGGAGCCCAAAATAGCTTCTTTCCATGGGTGGAATATACCTAAATATCCTGTTTTTCATAGAATATAATCTAACCTTCACTAGCCAGATCTATGTGCCTCTGTTGTAATTTCTGCAAGTTAGCTAAGGCTGTGCGTTATAGCTATAACTTAATATTTTTCAGCAGAGGTAAAAATTTTAATCAAATTTCCACGATAACCAAATATATTTAGTGTTAGAATTAAAAACAGTAAAATGTTTTGGTATAAATAACATAGGCATGCAACGCTTTTTACTAAATGAGATCATGTATATGCACAGACAATAAAAAACAATACAACAATAAACAGGAGCTTGATTTTATGATGCCCACAAAATCACACTAGAGCTCAATTTTAATATATTTTAAAATATAATTTATACCTGCTGCTGTTTATAATTTTTGTGGAAACTGTGACATATTTTTCAGGATTATTTGATTATTGTTAAACAGCGTTCATATAAAATACTTTTTTGTAACATTATACACGTCACGTTTTATCACATCCCTGCTAAATAAAAGTATGAAATTCTTTCAGAAGTAAAAAACTAAAAATTTTGAACAGTGGCATATACTGTACGAATATTCAGTGTATCTCCCAGCCCTACACACAACCCACAGTTATTCGAAAACAACTAAGATATTATTATACTGCTAAATTAGGCACAATGCACTCATAAAGCTATAGTTATGGGCTCTGATTCTCTCACACAGCTGTCCATTGTTTTGGTCACATCGTATGACCTATGAAAAATGTGAGTCATCCGTAAGGAGGCTTAGACGTGTGGGGTTCCCGAGAGAGCCGTGTGGTTGCTTGAGAAGTTTAAAACACATTGGAGGCCAGGAGGTGGGAGATGAGTGGTTTGTTCCCTGTCTAGTTTTACCTAAAGGTCAAAAATTTGTTGCCCTTCTAGTTTTACAAAAAGGTTAAAAATGCTGGGCCTCCCAGAGACAGCAGTCATGCGTGTCTAAAGCAAAGAAAGACGACAGCTCTTCATAGCACTCACCACTCACCAAGTAGCTCGTGCCACAAGCACAATATTTTGAAATCCTCCAAAGCTACAGTGGGATCCCGCAGTTAAGATATTGGACTCTATTAACTCTTTTTCCATGGGTGGATTTGAAAGAACGAGTGCCCTGCTAAACATTTCCCTAAAATAGAAGGAACCACTGTATATGCTGGATAATGTATACCATGGCCTCAAGAGAGCTTTTCTTTGCAAGAAAAAGAGAAAGTCCAGTCACGTTGAAACCACAATGGTTTGGCTCTCCCTGGGCCCCGACCCCAGCAGCTTTTATTGGGGCCCAGAGATTGTTTTAGGAAAGAATGAATGGCCAAAGGATTGTAGTTGGGTAAAGCACACAGCCCAGTGCCGAGTGAAAAAGAGCTGGCATGACTGGAATCTGGTTATGATAGTGGTTTGATGAGTCTGGGAAGAAACAAACTAACTCTCATAAAGAACTCGATAATAAGGGTTAAGAGGAAATATCAACTTTTCACATGGAAGCAATTTATCTAAATGATTGCCTTACAAGTATTCAAACACAAGGAGTGTAACAACAAAAGCTAAAGGAATATTCTGGGTTCAGAAAATGGTTAGTTTAAACAAAACTGTTAGTTTAAAGTATTTCACACCTCAAATAACGCACAGGTTTCAAGAAGAATAAAATTTTCTTTACCCCATTTACTTTTATGTCTCAACGTAAACTTGTTTTTTTCTTTTTCTGAGTATACATTTTTTTTGTAATCAACAGTATGCCACAAGTTTTGCCAGCTGAGCCCAGAAGGCTCTTTAGTTTCAGGGAAAATCAGTGTGATATTCCAGCAGTTGAAGATAATTGGTTAACGCCAGTTATTTTTGAAGAACCATAATGGCTAGACTCAAGATAACAGGCGGAGAAAGCCCAGAAACCTACCTGAGTGAGTCTTTGCTGCTGTCTACGCTGTGGATGTCTGGTTTCTGTCCGTTGTCCATTTCTTGTTGTTTAGTCTCTTTGCTGGCACATTCTGGCTCTTTAGTGTAGGGCTCCATGGGTGGTAGAGGGGTGCGTCTATCTTGACTCCCTGTGGACTGAGTCCCATGTTGCCTTTCCCTAGTACCCCCATCAGCCTTGCGCTCAGACGCAGTTCTGCGTTTCATGGCCTGGAGCTGGGACAGAGGGACAATGTCTGCTCCCTGAGGTCTGTGCCACACGGTAATGCGACCAGCAGAGTTATAGTAATAAAACCTGCCACTCTGGGGGTCAAAAAGCTCCCACCACTGGTTGCCATCAGCCTGGCGGACGGGCACATCGGTGGGCGGGTCCCAGCCACACTCTCCCGTGGCCAGATTCACATACATGCGCTCTTGCGAACGAGGTTCAAGGATTTCCACCCAATCAGCGCTAAGGAGAAAGAGAAAAAGCATTATCATTTAAATCATATTTCATTTAAGTTAGCAAAAACACATTTAATTGTTTCCCAAAAAACACTGAAATGCTAGTAAATCAAATCAACTGAACAAAATGGCACAGCTGCACTGTTATTAATTACAGACCAGGCTTCATTGTCAATCTCTTAAGTGTAATCTGATGGATGTGTTATCAAGGGAATTAGGCCAAAGCCATAGAAATTCGCCATGTGTGAGAGTGCAAGCTCAGAAATGCTGGCTCAGCACAGCCTTAATCCTATCTGCAGATACAGCCGAGGAAACAAAGTTGTGAGCTGGAAAGCATTCACATGTATTTCCTCCCTCCAACACACACACACAGAGGTATCAGTAGACAAATCAGGTCTTCCATCTGGTAGTAGATGCACTTGTCATGATCTGAGCTCTTTAAGTCATCTTAGTGTGTCACATGACTGCTAAAATATTTACAGATGACAGGATTGTAAAAAGACGGGACTGAAGACCATGCAATCATCTAGGGAATGGGTGTATAAAGTTTAAAAACATGTTTGACCAGACACTCGACATTACAAAAAATGTGCATACATATGCATATGCATAAATGTGCAACATAACAGAAAAATTCTATTCCATGCAGACTTATTCCTTTTGTGTTCCAAGAACATACTATTGATCTTATTGTGAACCTTTCATCTATTCATGTTTGGTCTTTGTAACAAAAATTCTGACCGTGGTAATAATTTTGTCCTTACAAATGTTTCACCTCTGTCTTGGACGCTTCATGGAGAAAGTAACATCTGATGGAGCCCTAAACAACAAATACTCTAATGCAGCTAATTTGGGTCATGTTGCCCCTCTGCAAACCTATTATGTTTCTTTTGATCTAGTTTCCTAAAGCAGAAAATCTTTGTGTGTGCTAATTTAAGCCATGTGGGAACTCAGACTATCTGTCCCGGCGGTAAGATTGCTTGTGCCACCAAAACCAGCGAAAGGCTTGCTATGACTCAATCTGAGAGAGTCAAAATACTGATATTTATCTTATGTGGGCTAAACAGACACTTATATACTAGAAAAAAAACAGAGACTATATGATATCTCAGATGTCTAGACGTGCCGGCACAGCTACTGTAAATTATCCTTTCAATTCTTCAGCTGTTTAGCATAGTCTGAGGATACTCGAGTGAGGCATGTCAACATTTGCCCTGCTTCCACACCTTAACAAGTGTGCTCCTTCTCTCCTGCCACGTGCCCTCTATACCACTGGTCAGATAGTGAACAGTGTGCTAGTGCGTTGTCACAGCCATATGTCCTTTTGTTCCCTGGGCTTCAACCCAAGCTGTGGCTCAGGATCAGAAATAGTCAGCCCACCTGTTCAAAGGTGCTCAAAATGTAACACAAAGCAATCCAACTCTCTTTATTACTCTGGTTTATACATTTGAAAATGCAACAAGCGCCAAATCTGTTAAAATAACATTACATCTTTATAAAAACAAATGTAGATATACAGTGGTCATGAGACTCTACGATACAGATGGTGCTAGGTAAGCTGGGAAACGCAAAGCAAAGCAGACCTGACTGAGTCTCAGCAGAGACATGCTGGACACCATCTGTCTCAAATATACCAATCATTTCACTTTACGTTCATTATCACCATTAAACATTTGAGCCTTGAGGGAAATAGTGAAATGCACTGGTTTTGTGTTAATGCATTAATCCTAAGGGAGTGTGAACATTTGACAATTTGAAAAAATGAATTGTGGATAAAGCTGGCAATGCTACTGATCACAAAGAATCCTGTCCTGTGTCTATTCTGCACCAACTATTTCTCGTTACCAGATCAAGAGCTTTATGGGTGGGAGCTGTGTAATTGAAGAGCGGTTAAACTGGAGGCCTTTGTGTGCTGAACTCCACCCACCTTTTTCTCACTCATCTAAACCGTCTCAGGAGAGGCATTCGGTTTCTGCAAAAGAATCCTCAAGACTCAATTCTTCCTCATCAAACTCAAATGTTTGCCATTATACTATCACGAAAACAGATTTGTGTACATGTGAAAAAATTAAATGGAAAGAATGTGATACGTTGCATAAGAAAGCATTAGGGTTGACTGCCAAGACCACTGTGAAAATCAAACAGACAAGCATGTGGTTGAGTGGTCTTCTTGGGGTATTTATTGGGTAAATAAGCAAGCACATATGTAAGAGTTGTTTTCTTTTTGACATGCATAGTGGAAAATCTGTGCTAAACTCACGGAATAAAATCAAAGCTCTAAAATTAATAATAGAGGGGATAATAATAATAGAAAAGTTTGATTTAGTTTTTTCATTATAGAAAAAAATATTCAGTCCAAAAATAAGCATGTATAGTATTACCTTCCCATCTGTAATAGTTAAAAATATTAACTCTTAGCTATTCTCTGCCAGAGGTTATTCCTGGGCATTAACACCACCAAACAGAGATGCATTCAAGAGAGTAACTGATGCTCAGGCTATTCACCCTCTTTTTAACCCTAGTTCTGTGTGGAGAAATATTCTTAGAAAGTGTCTAATAATATGTCAAATCATTTCCTAATACATAAAACAATGAAATCATTTTTTCAAATTCCTGAAGTCTAGAAATCTGTGCCATTGTTTAAAAATAACTGTAAAATGGCTAGTCTCCAAGCACTGAAAACAACCACATAATGGACTAAATCCATTGTTCCAAAATGAGGCCAAATGCCGTTTTTATTCAGTGCTTTTTTTAGGGTCGCAATTTTTAAATTCCACCTTAAGTGTTTCTGATTTAGCCTATCCAAGACCACTCTTAAAGTAAGGAAAGCTGCAACAACTTTAACAACAATTTTCTGTGCCAAAGTCTTTTAGCTGCCAATTACTCCTCATAAAGTTGAACGCCAGGCCAAACAATACCATACTATTCTGAGTTTGACACTTGACAAGCATTGGCCATGCTGAGCCAAAAAGAGCCTGTGTCTGACTTAGAAGCCTTATTAGAAATGAAACAGCCACTTTATTTCCAAACAAACTGTTCCTGTGAAGGATTATTTACCAAAAACAGAATATCCTTAGAATTAATGACGAAAGGGGGTTGAGGTGATGTAATGCAATTCAATATGCTGGAATGGCATGCAAATTGTGTGACAGGTGGGGTTATGTAACTACCTGACTGGAACGTAGTCCCACTGAGGTGTGGCAAGAAAAAAATATCTACTTCCTTTGATATACTAAAACATATCCATGGGTTTAACCTTAAATTAGTGTTCACCTCTTAAACTGTATCAAACATATGGCCTACAACTAATTTAGCTTGCATATTCGTTGCATTTGAGTATCGAAAACATGCTGTGTCACTCTCAAACACAAATGCACAAAGTGTCAGCTGAGTACACACATAAGCAAACAATAGGCGTAGCTCCACAAACAGAACACACATGGAAGGACGCTGCCCTGCCTCTGAAAAAGGGAAGAGCGTGCAGTGCACACGTTTATTCTAACAAAAAACAAACTGCTGCACCTGTCAAAAGAATTCTGTTAAGTAAGGTAAATCATTCCAGTGATACTAGGAAAAGTGGGATGAACAAACTGTACTCACTCATATTTGAATGACAAAAGCTGAATGAAAATGAATGGATAATTTGTTCTGTTCCTTTCGTGTTACATGCAAATTATGCATTTATCCCATGCTACTAAACAAAGGGTTTAGTGATAGGCTATGCGGTTGATACACAGTGGTGAATAAAGGTGCAGGCTGGTTTGGCTCATCTTAAAGAGCAGACTAGGCGTCCATCAACAGAGGTCATTATACAGCTGCTCCTGTCTGTTTCACTTTTATTCTGCCTGGCTATACAGACCTATACTTGCTTCATTTATCTTTGGGGGTAACTCATCAGGACTGATATAGCTGACTAATGACAGAAAAATGTTTAATAGACATGGTTAAATCACAGAACAGCACAGGCTAATTTGAAAATTTAGTCAGAGCCTTCTGTACTATATCACTTGTTTGTGTTTCTTTTAGTGGTGGGCCGTTATCAGCGTTAACGCACTGCGTTAACGTGAGACTCTTATCGCGCGATAAAAAAAATATCGCCGTTAATCTATTGACAAAGTTGGGTTGGAGTCTATACTACAAGC
>JAUMHQ010000066.1:11318481-11331663 GCA_032361165.1 Enteromius paludinosus
ACACACAAAGCATGCCACGCCAGCAAAAACACATATAACAAAGAAAAGAAACAGATCACTTAGATTAGATAAAAAAAAAATAATTTATAATAATAATAATAATAAATGTAAGAATTTGTGTGTATGTGTGCAGATATATATATTTATTAGTATATATTAGTAGAATATTTTAATAGCTAAATTAAAAAAATATTTAAATGTTAAACTCACCAAGGTTTGATTTAATAAAATAAAATAATTTAAAAAAATCCAAAATATTATTACAATTTTAAATAACTTGTTCTATTTTAATATTTTTAAAAATATAATTTATTTAAGTCATGACAAAGCTACAATTTCGGAAGGCATTGCTGCAGTCGTCAGTGTGAACTATTTTTGGTAAATATTTCATATTATTATCAATGTTGAAAACACTTCACATTTTGTTTTAGAGACCATGATCATTTACTGAATAGAAAGAACCTTATTTTATTTATGAAACAGAAAGTATTTGCAACATTATAACTGCCTTTACTTTTGATCAGTGTCGTGTTCTCTTGATTAAATATGATTTACTTTCTTTAAAACAGTCTTACCCTTTATCACTTTAGATCAGCTGCACACACACACACATTAATGACAATCCTTTTCATTTAGCCATTAAAGGAATGAAACCATACCTGTAATCGTACAAAGAGTTTTTTTCTTTTCCACCTATAAAGAGAATGGGTTAAAGACTGTATGTACATGTATTATGCTAAAATGCAACATCAATGCCAAAACATTAATCACGTGGCATGGCTCACCTGTCTCCTGATTGCACTCTTTGTGGCCCTTGCAGCTGCGTAGTTTCATGAGCTGCTGGTGCATGTGATTCACTGCATCACGATCAAGTGTGCTCACGGCATTTATCAGCTGCACAGAAAATAACAAGAGTGGAAATAACATGCTTATTTCAAATCTTTAATAACTAAAAAGGCTAAAAGAGATTTTAAAATAGACCAACCTGATAAGGGTCTGTGTTCAGATCAAAATACTCTAGGAAGCCAGTGGCAAACTCACAAAATAGGAAGTTGTGCGTCTCATTGATAGTCCTCAGACACCAGTAAGTGTTATTGTTGGCACTGGTGCAAGCACAAAATGGCCCCACTGACGGCACAAAAAGTTGGTATAAGTGAAAACACATCATTATTAAATGAAGCAAATGTATTAAGTGCAGTTTTGTGTGGTTTACGAAAAATCAATGTGATATGCTATGCTTTGCAGTACTTGTCCAAAAGGGGGCGGTCTGCCAGTGCTGGTTATCATGGGTAAAGCAAGTGAGGCCAGGCATGCTGCAAGTGTCGTTATTACGGAGGCGCTTCAGGAGCTTCCTCAGCTTTTTCCTGCGTTTCTGCTCTTTCATCAGCCACTGTTTCTTATCTTTGGAGGTCATTCGACTAAATTAAAAGAACAGATATCCAACTCTAATCAACTGTAGACTGCAACAAGGCGTTAATGTGCCTTCCTTCAGCTTTATGACAGATGATGAATGAAAACCTACTTGACAGAAGGCATCCGGCCTGATTTGAGTTTGTACAGTGCCCTATTGTTGTGTTGATACCTTTAAAGAAAACATTACACGATTATGTTAAATGTGTGATCAAGCCAACACCTAATAAAACCATGAAAAAACTTTTTTTAGCTTACATGTTTTGGTTGCATTCACACTCTTTCGGTCGAACCTGCTTTAGATGTCCTTTCACTTCTCTGAGATTCTTTATTTTGGTCTGCAATGTCTCAATCTATTCAAAGAGCAACAAAAACGTCTCAGTCTTTTCAAACAGTTTGTTTACATTAGTTAGTTTACATTAAGAACAACTTCATAATCTTACCTCGTGCTCAATGTGTAGTTTGTGATCTTTCCATGCTTGTAGAGACTTGTATAATCCACCATCACACCTGACTGTGTCGTTCATCAGTATTGAGCATCTGAACAAACAAGTAAAGTTCCTTTTTCAGTTGCCAATCTAGGTTTTCACCGATACTAGCTGTTATCATGCACAGCAAAGGGCTATCTGTGCTGTACCTGTAGGTGACTTTAAGAGCAGCAGTCGGCGTGAGGGAGTTGAAGTTGTTGTTTGTGGGTCCCATTCCGCTATATTCTTCATTCTCTCCATACACTGCCTGCTTTCTGCCCAGCATGAGGCTAGTGTTGATGTTGAGAGGCTGGTAGCCTTTCTCCAGGTCCAAAGTGTAGACATTTGAGTCCAAATGATAAGAGACAGAACGAGCCCAACGGTTACGTGGCGAACTCTTCTTGCTCTTCAACTCTGAAACATTCAAATAATGTATCTGTAACTGTAAAATATCTGAAACACTGCTTACAGGACTTTACCATTTAATTATTTCTCAAACTGCTATCATACAAATATCATGCGTTTGAAAATATTCAACCACCAGATGGAGACATTTGTACTGAAAAGAGTTCATATCCACATATATACATATATATATATATACATATATATATATATATATATATATATACACACACACACATATATATATATATATATATATATATATATTTAGCTACTTTTTCCCAAGTGGATTATCCCCATCCAATTGGAAAAAATTACCATAGTTTCTGCAAAATTCTTAATTTGCTGCTTATTAATATTTAGTGCGGTAGTTGTTAAATTTAGGTATTGGGTTGGATTAGGGATGTAGAATAAGGTCATGACGAATAAGGCATTAATATGTGCTTAATTACTACTAATAAATGGCATCTAGTAATATTCATGCTAATAAGCAACTAGTCGTTGTAACCGTAAAAAAAATATGACTTATCATCAATGTTGAAAACAAATATCAGTCTCTACAAAAAACATTAAGCAGCGTATATCTTTGTAAAATTATAAATGTCACTTTTGATCAGTTTAATGCATCCTTGCTGAAAAGTATTGCCTTTTAACAGAATTTGTTTCTTTCTTCACACACAAAAATAAAATCGTACTAATTCCAAACTCTTAAAAGCATGGTATTAACCCAATAACAAAAGATTTTCAATCTGTTTAATCCCCGGTGTTCCTGCACCAGACTAGCAAAGGTACCAAACAGATATCTTTCTTTTAAAAATTAAGAGCCACTTTCAAACTAACCACTACCATTTTGACCTCAATTAGCCATGTTGATTCACTTATGTCCATCCACCCAAAAATAAGTATTTTTCGAAAAACATAGACATAGTTATTTAATCACTAACCAAGAAATAACACTATTACACTCTCAGGGCCAAATTTGTGACACAATATGACTCACTCTTTTTAGTGAGTGCCTTCTTTCTCTTGACAGGTACGGTGGGCTCACAATCACAGTGGTACAATGCGGAACGAGCTCCGTTGATCTGTCCTGGGTTGGCAGCCATCAGGCCCAAAGCACGAGGTGCATATAGACCCGCCATCCCTTTACACTTATACAGCCTCGGCATGCCAGTGGAATCCTCAATACACTGCCACTTCTGTCCAAAGGAGGAGAGGAGAAGTTAGTTAGAAAGCATTAACAGCAAGAAAATCACTAGAAATAATCAAGGTAATATACAGTGTAATTGAAAGTGAATTTTTACCTGGCCTGGTTGCTCACAGGGCGTCTGGTATTCAGCTCTTTGACACAGGTCTCTGACCCGCTGATACTTTGGCAGTGAATTCTGTTCCACCTCTTTGCCATCTGCTAGCTTATGCAGAGGCTTGCTGTAGGATCAGAAAGAGACCACATCAGGTTGCCACCCAAAAACAGCAAAGAATTAGATACAGCTCCTATTTGAAACACGCAGATGTGTCCGATGTCAGTGTGCCATCTGGTGCCTCTCTAATGGAGCCATGTCTAATCAATTTCTGGGGTTAAAAATCTTTTTTCTGCACGATACAGTGTAAGAGCTTGCGATACGGCGATCAATTAAAAATGCATGGGTTCATCTGGCCTGATCAAATGTACTCACCCCCTCTCTACCAGGAACGAATCCCGCCACACTTTCGCCTTCTTGTAGTTATGAAACCTGGTAAAGCTGAAAGAATATAAAGAACAAAAGTCTAAGTTCATAAGTGGTCAGAAAGAAATGTTTACAGTGTTGGTGTATTTTAAGTCACTTTAATTTATAAAAGTGCTTTACACAGTACAGATTGCTTTTAAGCAACTTCACAATCAATTTCTTTAAATATGAAACCATATTCTGCTGTAAAGCATCTCTAAAAAGACAATAGTGTCATTCAGCTCAAGTCAGTTCAGTTGAATCACTGTGTAAAGTGAGTACCTGTTGACTGGTCTTTCTTTTTCTAACAGCTTGAGGATGGACTTGCCATCCATATCCAAGGGAATATCCACTCCGGCCATGTCCAGTAAAGTAGGTGCAAGGTCAATGTTCAGGACCATGTGAGGATTACTGCAGCAGATCACAAACATGGAATCAACAAGGTGTTATTTTTACCATTTGGGTGTGAAGTTGTGAGCTTAGCATTTTTGACTCACATGGCACCCGCGTCCACATTAGGGCCTCTCAGGTAGAAGGGGATTCGAATGTCAAATTCATACGGCATTGATTTGCCCTTGACCAATCCAAACTGGCCAATGTGATAGCCATGATCAGACATGTAAATAATGTAGGTGTTATCCAGCTCCCCAGTTTCCACCAACATATTGTAAACCTGTGTAAAAAAAACAAACAAACAGGAAACATACACTATAATTCAAGTTTTGGTTGGTAAGATTTGAAAAAGATGCCTTTAAAATTTGTATCAAATATATATTGTATATTATTATAGTAAAAAGTAGCTGTGTTCTGTATCAATATATTTTAAACCAGAATTTATTCCTGTGTATTTTTATTCACTCACTCATATTTCTGAATAAATCTGTGAGTTTTTTTGTTTCCTCCCAAATTACTGAGAGATCTACTAGAGTAAAGAAACCCCGAAAATATTTCATTATCATTGGAGTAGCACCAGCACTCTTAGAATGCCACACTGCCGGTGAAATACAAGCAATGAAATTATTTTTCTATATGTGCAGTATTGTTAAGTTAGCATGGTCTGTGACCTTCTCGACACTGTCATCCACTGAAAGCAGGGTCTGCAGCCTCCTTCTCTGCAACATATTGGTGAACTGCATGTGCACAGGCTTCATGGGTCCCGTGTACCGCAGGATCCAGTGCTTGTCTGGGTTTGGGGCATGGTTGTAGCTCGGGGTTCTGTGCGGAACATTTTTAAGAATTGTTAAAACCTGTGACACTGAAATATTGTACAATTTGTTTAAACACTTTACAGTCCATAAATAACACTTAACATTGTTGCCAAGGGAATTTAGAGTCACAGTCCTATTTTTGTGCACATCTTGAGGGCCTGTCATTGGCGAAGCTTTGTGTGTGATGCATTGTGTGCTGCTTCATGGTGCTAAACCTTCTGAATAATATTGCTGAGGAATTTCATGGTGTTGCAGATTGAAAATGTCATTGTTGCCAAATTCTGCATTGTGCTGAATTCTGCAGTCCTGTTTCACATTTTAATAAGCCAATGCATTGTCATTTTTTTGCTTTGTGAATATTCGATTTGCATAAACAAACCAGCTGCAGCGACTAAAAACGATCATAAAAAACAATAAAATAACAGTGAACTTGTAATTGAGCTTCGATAAAGGCATATGCTAATTTAGAACTTTTATGAAATATAGAAGTTGCAGAGTAATCAAATGCAAACCACAAAGCAAACAAAAACAACAGTACATGCACCAGCCATGGGGTTTATACCACTAATGGGTCCCAGGAATGAACACTTATCCAACGAATAAATCATGGTATTATAATAACAGCACTGTATATCTCTCTTGAGCCTACTATGTAAACTCATTTGCCGGAGGCGCTATGGAAACAATTACTGTATACACAGAATACATAATCAAACCTCTGTTCCTGCAATAAACCAAGACCAAATAAGTCATAAGAGTCGGTTCATTAAAAGTAGCTAGTGTGAAATGAGAATAGTGGCTACAGTGCTATACAGTGAGCATTATTTATTAGGTGGTCATATCTCAAACGGCTTGAGAATATTTGATAAAGTGCTGAAGAATGAAAAATTGATACTGAATGAGATTTATGAGACTGCATAAAACTGTTCATGCAGACCGAGAACTCTCTTAGAGCGTGCATGTGAGAGAAAGAAAGATGAAGGGAAACAGAGTCTTACATGTGTTGAGATGCATTGGGGAAGGCGCTGCTGTACTGGGGTGCTGCATCCTCCGGCCCATGAGGGGCAGCGTGGCTCAGGACCATCATTACAGGCCTGTGCGGGTACATTCTCTTTGACATACGAAAGTAGTTGATGCTGTCGTTTGTGATTACATCAGTGAGATAGTCCTGTAAAAGAAACTACATTAGTCTCTTATGTTTTCCAAGGCTGCATTAATTTTTTTAAAAATACAAGGAAACAGGAATATTGCAAAGTATTATTACACAATTTGAGGTTTTTATTTCTTATACATTTTAAGATGTCATTTATTCCTGTGATGGCAATGCTGATTAGTGTCTTCAGTCTTCAGTGTAACATAATCACTATAATATGTTTATTTGGTGCTCAAGAAACATATGCTGTCATTATAAATCTTGAAAATAGTATTATTTTTGTCGCAATTGATATGGCCGACATCTGATATGGTACTAATACATTGTGCATATGTTGGGTAAATATTGTGAATCAGCAGAACAGTTCAGTCATGGTCTTTGAAAAGATACAGCAGCCAACCTTTGGATACTCTTTGCCATGCTTTTCTCGGATACCGTTCCGGCACAGCGTGTAGTTATAGAAGCGAGAGTTCTTCACCAGTGCTACCCATTCTCTCCAACCCGGAGGAACATAAGAGCCATTGTACTCATTCAGGTACTTGCCAAAGAAGGCTGTAACAGAAAACAGTTATTTTAAGTTCAGAAAATGACAGAAGCACAAATATCAGACAGAAACAGTTCACCTCAAAATGAAAAGTGGATTCATTTATAAAAGCAGATTTAGAGAAATTTGGCATTGCACTACTTGCTCACCAATGAGTGAATTGGTGCCGTCAGAATTAGAGTCCAAACAGCTGTTAAAAACTATACGAATAATCCACTTGACAGCAGTTCCTCAACTAATATCTTATGAAGTGAAAAGCTACACCTTTGTTATAAACAAATCTATCATTAAGATATTTTTATTTGTTGCTTCTGGCTAAAATATAAGTTCTCTATTCAAAATACTGCTTAGCTTTCAACAATAAAAAAAGCCAGCTTGCCTGAATCAGGAGAGAAATATTCACCGATCAAGCAATGTTTATGTGCGAGAACAGTGTAAGCAAATAGGTCTTTTTTCATTGTAGAACGCGTTATGAATAAGGTATTTTGGCCAGAAGCATCTGTTTAAATTTATAATGCTGTATTGGATAAACACCCAGCTATTTGTTTGACAAGACATTAATTGATGGACTAGAGTTATGTGGATTAATTTTGTACTATTAAGATTTTTTTTATCAGCTATTTGGACTGCCAAGCAAGTGATGTAATGAAACATTTCTCCTGTTCTGATGCAAATAGCAAATGTAATTTGTTAATGAACTAAAGTGTTGGGGAAAAAAATACTGCACACAAATACCGCCCACTAACCCGTCCTGTAGCCTGAATTGTTGAGGTGAACAGCAAAAGTGTGAGGTTCATGATGGGCCTGCCAGGATGGCGATGAGCAGTTCTCGTTGTTGGTGTAGGTGTGGTGGTTGTGCACATATTTCCCAGTCAGGATGGACGACCGAGAAGGGCAGCACATCGGAGTGGTGGCAAACGCATTGGAGAAGTGAGTGCCTCCCTGCATCATTATGCGCTTTGTTTTGTTCATGGCCTGCATTGAGCCTTTGGGGAAAAAAACGGGAAATATATGTAGATTCGAAAAAAGAGGGAGATCCAGATTGTTTTATGTAACAGATGCTTGACCATAAATTTCCTCCCTAAAAGGTTTTAAATGAAAAGCCTGAACAAAGACCAGCAGCAAGGCCATTATGTTGCCACTTCAGTGATTAAAGTGCCAAAAACGAGTAGAAAAACAGCATGTTTGGCACAATGGACCTCAGCAGTTGGCCGAAGCTACTGGACTGAGTGTGTAAGATGCTCTTAGGCTAAAAATAGAAAAAAATTATATGATAATCAATTGTGGATCATACTTTGTATGGACTACATGATGTCACAGTACGCACAATAAAACACACCAACATACAGAGAAACACAGTTGGGCCACGCACCGAGTTCAATGTCCTGGTCATCAGTAAGAATAAGAATGATGTTTGGACGAACGTTTCGCCGATCCCTCTGAAGACGAGACCGCAGTCTCTGGCCAGAGAGGTACATGGTTCCATCCGCGGGGCAGAGGAACGTCAGGATGAAGACAACGAGAAGGGTGGCCGGTCTCCACCCAACTGCCATGACTTTAATCTGTCTTCCACCTCCCACAGTTGTTAGTAAGACAACAGTTTCTTCTCAACCTGGAGAACAAAACAAGACAAGGAATTTTAACAAGGACCATTTAGGGACTACCCTAACTGGAATGGACGTTTTTCATATATTTTAGTCTTCTGATACCACAGATAATGTGTTCACATTTCAGATCCGGCTTGGTTTCATAATACATTGTCTATTTGACTATGAACGGAAATTTTGGTTTTCATAAACCTTTTGAACTTTCTACTCATAAGAGAAAACAGATATGTAGGATTAATTCAAACTGGCACTTACTGACAGTGGTTCATACACACACACACACACACACACACACACACACACTCCTTCTCAAATGACCCTCCGTTTCTACTCCTTTGGGGTTTTGGTCACCACTGGCAGAGTAACTGAGGAGCTTGTCTATATAAATGATCTTATTTATGATGCTTGGCATTAATTAATCATTAATGATGCATAGAGACCGACTCATTCCCGAAGTGTAACGATCGGCTCGGTTGAACACATGGCAGCTGGTGTGGATGCTAATGACAGCGGGCTACAGGCCAAAAGGAGGGTGAATGATACGGGCCAAAGGTTAGAAGAGGAAAGGGTCATTATTAGAGAAGACAGTTGGGTGTTAATGGATTGGAAATGGGAGGGTATGTGATATGTCTGATACAAATTAGTTATGGAAATGTGTAGATGCATGTTTAGACTGACCTCACAGTCAGAGCCGTAGCAGTTTTTAAAGCTGGACTATAGTGAAGAATGTGTTAAAGATGTTACTTACCAGGTAATAAACCATTGGCTAAATGCATGCAATTGCAATAAATCTTGACATCTAAAAATGATCAAACCACAGAATTAATTGTCATTAATAATACATCTTCGCCACACAGACTTCGACATTGTATATAATGCATTCTATTGCATTTTGAAAGTTAATATATTTACTTGCAATCTTAACAGTTAAATGTTAAACTGTTTTCTCATGAGAACAAACCAACTGAAAACCACCGACTTACTAATATAAATTTGACAAATTAAAGTAAAAATCGCTGCCTTTTTTTAAACACTAGAATTACAGACTATTGTTTGTGATTCCCTGATTCCTCTGTGAAAGCAGCACTACACATATAACAAGATTTAAATTGCAGTCAAATCAGTACAAGCGCAAAACACTCCACCTCTATCACACCAGAATTACTGGATAAAGCCCACAGCAGTTGTTCTTTGTCCTCTGATGAGGTCAAACAAAAAAAGTCTGATAACTGATAATCAAATACAATGCGAGGATTCTGTAGCATCTTTACACAGCATTAACCCAACACACCACCAACTGTGATGGGTTACATTCATAATGAAACGTGAGCTAAGACTGGAATTACTGTTTGTTTTGGAGACCACAGGAAACCCATCTCCCACAGCGTCAACCCATGAAACACAAATCCACTTGGAAGTATCCCTCTCATGAAGCTCCAGGCTAGCTTATTTTCTTAAAAGCTCAGAACACGCAGGATGCAACAGCCTCAGGCGATTTCCAGAGGTTAAAATTCATCCCAACCACCTCAGTCTCATAGTCTTACCTTAGAGCGGTCAAGGCCAGGCGTGCTGTAGATCCAGGCACCCTGCGGTCTTCAGGGCAGAGGTGATCGCACAAAGTTCACCCTCCAAACTAACAGCTAAAACTTTCTGCAAGAGCTGCTCATCACTGGAGTTTCTCATTTAAAAAAATCTCAAAGGGTATTTTTAATCTGATCATAGATCTTGAAAGCCTTCTGTCCCGTGTCTATGCTTTTCTCGTCGCTCCTTCTCTTTCCATCTCTCCCACCATCTCCTCTCATACCCTCACAAACACTCACACAGCTGCATTCAGTCCATGTTAATTCCCGTTCTCTCCTCCGTCATTGTTCTCTCTCAGGGGAATGGATGAGGTCTGACCTTGGGGGTCTCCTGTTTTAAATTCTCTTGGCTGCTCTGTTCAACCCCCGGGTCCCCCTCCTCTCCTCCTCCTCCCTCTCTAGGACTCATTGCTGGCAATTGATAAAAACAACAGCTTGAGAAAAGAGTTAAATCTTAAATAGCTCTAGCTGGACAAACAGGAGATGTTTTCATCCTCAAAAGGAATGCCAACATTGTTAATTGCCACATACTGATTGCTACAGATTCTTTAAACACTTGCATGGAGATGGGGGAGATAGGTTTCAAGCAATATCGTGTGATTTTACAGGCTCTTCAGTACCGCCTCACCAGTGAGAATAATTTATGACAAGCGGCTTGAGGTAAAATGGTGCCAGTATCAGATGTTCTGTATCTGATCTACCATTCTGTATGCCAGCCTGTCCTTTAGCGCAAAGCTCATGTTATTGCTGCTGTCAGCGTTTTGATCAGCTTGCACGGTAAATTGGGATGACATGATATGGTGTGGCAAATCTCGGGATATAATGAATGCCAGAGTGAAAAAAAAAACAATTTGGACCTCAGAAAACTTCCTTTCAAATTTTGTACGAGGGAAATGCAGTGACATTTCTACGTTTTGAGATAGTTATGAAATTTAGAATACATCTTAAAAATTATTATTCAAACATATTGCCTTAAAAATGTCCAACAGAAGAACATATAAAATACAACCAAATATAACTAAAACATATTTACCAAAATATCCCTACATACAATTTTACTTTGTGTTACCTCACTGACAAATGTTTATTACCTCTTTAAAAGAAAATTATAAGCATATCAATTGCACGGTTTATAATATTTTAATGGCAATAAAACTAAAACTATTATTAACATATTAATATTAACATATACATTTATATAATTTATTTTAAATCTCAAAATAATTGATTGCAATTGTCTACAGGGTATTTAAGAATTGTTTTATTTGATTTTATTTGATGTGTGTATCTACCCTTATGTATGTCTAAACTCTTACAAGGCTGATCTCAATAACTAACATTAAACAAAATCAGACTAAAGAAAAGTACCTCTGTAGGAATGCAGGCACTACTTACAGTCTCATTGACACACGTAATAATTATTTTTATGGAAGGTCATAACCATGGTAGAACAACTCAAACCAAAAAGAGACATTCAGCCACAGGTGAAATAGGGCGCACTTGACCCGAGGTTCATGCCCTGGGCCTCTCAAGTACCGCCATCCGTCTACTTCCTGCCCTCATAACTATGCTGGCATGGCTTGGGGAATGTGCGTCCACCCTCCAATTCAGTATGCAAACTTTCCAAAGTCTCCTTGAATTTGCCAACAGCAGTTGGCATTCAGATGCAAATGGTCTGACAAGCCTCTTTCATAGAGAAGACCTTTATCTGCCAACTAGTTTAAAGTGAGGTGGGGGGATATGTGGATTCTCCAATTGAATACTGTACATCAGAACCTTTTGTTATAGACTGTGGCCAAACGGACTTGTGTCGGATTTGGTCAACATCAGTATCCATCATTCCTTAATTGTTTGGAGTGGAACATATAGGCCATGGCACCTACAACAATTGATTCATGAGTTTAAATGAAGGCGTGAGCAGTTGCAGAGGGGAATTTTCCTGCGGTAAATATTGAACATACAATTATCACCAGCAAATTGTGGTTTCTGCCTTGATCAGCAATATGATAAAACAGCAGAAAAGCTGCATGTCAGCAAAATGTGAACACAAAGGGCTTCTAAATCATACATCTAAACTAATTAGACTTGTCAGAGTCAACTAAATAAGTCCCGTATTCGTTATTGACATGTAACCCTCTGAGACACATCACACGACTACGCTGACAAGAGCAAAGACGAGAGCAACTCAGCTGAAGAGAGAAACAATGAAGCACTGCTTTACATGTTACTGACGGAGGACGGCTATAGTACCTTTGGGTTTAGTTAAGCGCAATCAGCAACACTGTGACACAATGTTGATTAGGAAATAAAAACTAGAAGTAGATTGGATAGAAGAAAAAAAAAAGAGTCTAGTGTTAGAGGATCAAATATATATAGTTAATAATAGTTATATATCCAATAGAATGAAAATAGAGAGTGCTAGTTAGGAGGCAAAAATGTGTGTATATATATATATATATGTGTGTGTGTGTGTGTGTGACCATGGATCACAAAGCCAGACATAATGGTAAATTTTACAATGGATTTATACTTCACATTTTTACTTCACACAAAAGCTACATATATAAAAAAGAACTGTTCCATTGATATATGGTTTATTAGGACAATAGGACAATATTTGGCCAAGATACAACTATTAGAAAATCTGGAATCTGAGGGTGCAAAAAAAATCTAAATACTGAGAAAATGGCCTTTAAAATAGCTCAAATAGAGTTCTTAGCTATGCAAATTATGTTTTTTTTAATATTTACAATAGAAATTCGACTCAATATCTTCATGGAACGTGATCTTTACTTAAAGTTCTAGTGATTTTTGGCATAAAAGAAAAATCAATAATTTTGTCCCATACATTATATTTTGGGCTATTGCTATAAATATACCCCAGCAACTTAGGTTGGTTTTTCTTGGTCATATACATACATATATGTAGCCTATATATACATACATACATATATACATATACATATACATATATATATATATATATATATATATACATACATACACAGGTCCTTTTCAAAAAATGTGCATATTGTGTTAAAGTTCATTATTTTCTGTAATGTACTGATAAACATTAGACTTTCATATATTTTAGATTCATTA
>JAUMHQ010000066.1:11331763-11349668 GCA_032361165.1 Enteromius paludinosus
CTAAAATATATGAAAGTCTAATGTTTATCAGTACATTACAGAAAATAATGAACTTTAACACAATATGCTAATTTTTTGAGAAGGACCTGTGTATGTATGTATATATATATATATATATATATATGTTGGTAGTCAAGTTCAAGTCGATTTCTGTATAAGCACATCGAAATTTTTAAATATGTATCACTTTAAACCAGCTTCTTCCAGCTAGTTGATCTTCTTTGTACTGATATCGGAGTTTATGACAAGCCTTTTCTGTTTCAGCTTCAAACAACACCAAAGAAAGGTCAAAAGAACCTTTAATGATCAAAATCATCTACTTGTTATCATAGCAATCAGCTAATAACACAGATGAAAAGCCATGTTTTGGTGCTTCCTCTAAAGACAAATGACACTGACACAGTGACACTTTGTTTTCAGAGCAAATAACAAAGACGAAAAAGAAGCAATAAATCAAATGCATTAAAGAATTACTTTTAGTTGAATTTAAATAAATGGGGTTTAAAATGTTGCTAGTGTAAGGCTAAAAACGACAAAAAACTAGATGGGAACCCTAGGTACTTATAATTGTTGTTGCCCTTACTAATTGCAGTGTCTAACCAGCGACTGATTAACAAATGATATGTGTAAAGCAAAGGAATCCAGTCCATGTCCTTCGTATCTGTCGGCAACCATATGGCATTCATTAGGCAAGCGTGGTGGTCCTGAGCCCTGTGGTCAGTGGGGGATATTTGTGGGGGTCACCCTGGTCACTTTACCACCCTCCGTCTGTCTTGTGACAGAAGGACCAAATACAGTAGGGTCCAAAAGTCTGAGATCGAGGACGGAAATCTGGCATGCAAATTGCAATTCAGTCCAAAAAACATGTTTTTAGGGAAAAAAAAACCTATCAGTTACTTCATTTGCATATTTTAGTGTAGGAGGAGAAGTGTTTCTTTAAGGGCAACTAAGACCAGGACCATAATGCTCATCAAAATATTCATCACATTAAAACCACAAGTACTAGGAATGTATCCACAACAAAACCAGGAATAGCATATCCAAGGACATTCCATTTATTTGTATGCTTTTATCTATGAAACACCTACTTTGAGTCTGCATTTGTTTGTTTGTCCAATGATTAGTATCCGTTTTCCACACAATCTGCTTTCTGCCACGCTACAGGATGCCAGTTCACGTCATTCATTCTCTTTTAATTAATTGCAATTTTTCTTGTCTTCTCTAAATGACTTGGGGGAGAAAGGAAGGGTAACGGCCCTGACATAATGATGATTACAGACAATATTGGTTTCTTATTTCAGTAAACTGGCTCAGTGGTGAATAGAAAGAAACACATAAATCTTTATGGTCAATCAGTGAGTGACTCAAGCAGAAATAACATGCATAACAAAAAACAACAATATTTAATTAACTAAAATTATTATAGTTGCACGGAGTCCAACAAGGGAAAAATCCAATAAAATAAAATAAAAAACCTCAAATAAAAATGGGATGACAATGTCATTTTGTAAAAAATAAAAAATAGGTATTTGAATAAAAGTATTTTGTTTGAAATAATGAACTTTTGCATATCACAATGCACCTAAAACCAGTGGTGTTCCTGTATTAGTATGTGTTTTTGAATTATTTGGTTGATTGAAAGCCATAAACCATAACAACCCCAGTTGCCACCATTCACTAATCATTTCTTCTTCCTACAAAGCAGCACTTTTTTCGATGCAGAAAGTGTAATTATCACATCCAGCGTCTCTGACCCCAGTGGATTCCTGCACATGAACATTAAGAGTAATTCGAAAGGGCTTCCCACTGTCAGTGTGGCCACTGTGGGGATTTTCTAATCTTCGTTGGAGATTGTCCCTGGGGATGTGCGGCTGGTTAGTATTTTCCTTTTCTGACTTTCCTCATCCTAATCCTCTTCTCCTTCTCCCTTCCTTCTCTTTGTGGTTAGATTAGCAGGCTTAGTGGTAGCCCCTCCAAAATCTATACATGTTACAGGCCTCGTTGCCAAAAACACACAAGGGCTTTAAGAACAGCAGGGATGGATGGGAACTAGAAAAGAGGAATTAGACAAGGTCCGATGCCCAACACACTGACCCGAGTCTTCATAAGAAATCTCATCTATTCAGACATAAACTGTTTTGATTGTTTATATGGGAAAAGAAACAGTTAATAATGCATGAAACAGTTACAAAATATGGACATTCATTTTCCCAATAAATGAAATAACACCACATCAAAAAAGAAAAAAAATGCACAGTGGAATGTATTCGAACAATCTTTAACTAACTGACTTCTTAAAAAAAAAAAAAAAAAAAAAAATCTAATTTTACTTGCACTTTGTTTGAAATTCTACAAATTAAAATGGTGTGACAAACTGCCTTATTGTTAATCATGCTCTGTTTTGTGTCTCCATTGGCATGCTGCCCATATCAGTGACCCTCACAGCTAAAGCATTATGCATCTCTCTTTCTTTCTTCAGCACTTCTCTATTTTCATATTAGTTTATTTTATTATGCCATTGCAGCTTTTGATTAAGAATGTACTAAAGATGCATTGCTGGACAGTTCTTATGATTATCATTCGTTCCTGTCCTGCTGAATGTGTTAATCCATACTGAAAGCAGTTTCTCACACTCGCATAAACATTTAACAGAAATAAATCACCAGCTGTCAGACACAAGTGCCAAACTGATAAAACAGCTGGTGAAAATAATGGTCTCATTTCCCTTACATTGTTGTTTAATTGCGCGTGAATATCTTTTATCATATCACCAACGACTCATGACTGACAGCCTCAGATTTACTAAGAATCAAACCTTCCTGTCAGTAATAGAATTCGATAAATGCCCTGCCTGCTTTTATGTGGTTAATTTGATGATTTCAGCAACCAATAAGACACATTTTAACAAACTTCCCCTCAGAATCAGCACAAAACAAAACACTTGGACTAGAACAAAAGACAGTGACTCGTTTAATTTCAGTCATTCCAACAGATCTCGCTGGTGGTAAGCCACACATTAGAGATAAAAATTAACAACTTGTGAAAAATATAAAAGGTACTGTATAAGAATGTAAAGGTGACAGTTAAGTCTTAGGTCACAGCTGTTTAAAGGGTCATGAAATCCCAAAACACATGTTTTAAGATGTTAAGAGATGTTGTACATTGCTTAAAACAGTAATAGCTGCCACGAAATGTTACAAAGTGGAAACTGGTCATTTTTGTGCTTTTTGTGACCATTTCGTGCATCCGGTGTTAAAAGTTACGTTTGAGGCCCTTGACGTAGACGCAGGTTTTTTAGCGCTCATTGGCTGCGTGCGGCTTGTACAGTACTTATTTACACCATCGGGTTGATGCCCGCTTTAGGCATTATTAATGAACAGTGTAACATCATACTTAAAGGACTTGTCTAATCTAATCTCTGCGCAGTGCTTTGCATGAGCTTTCGTTTTTATTACCGGACCGTTTTCTGGAACTCGTGCAAACCGGTTTTGCAGATCGTCATCTCACCCCAGTTCACACACTCAAGTATAGCACTCCTGTCACTAGTTTACATTAACCCTTGTTGTTGTTTATGAGTCAGAGTCCTACAAAAACACATGGGAAATTTGTTTGCAAGGAAAAAAATTGTTACCAGACAAATTGGGGACTAACCGGTTTTGCGGATCATCCCAGTTTCTGTCGTATCTACCGTCTGCACAAATGTGGTACGTGTTTGCTTAATATTTGCTGTTTTTAACACTGGAATCCACAGAGCATGTGAGCGGAGAGTACTGTATTTCCTTCAGAGCGGAGAGAGCGTCTTTCTCAAGTCTCCTTGCTATAATAATAAATGTGCGATATGATGTATATCTAAGTTTGTTCGGAGACTAGAATCTAAAGCACACTCTGCAGGGCATCACCAGCACAATCACTTGCGTTTTTTTCAGGGGAAACAAAATAGCCCATACAGCATTAAAAGGACAAAAAATAGTCCATGTGACATCAGTGGTTCAACTTAAATGTTCACTATGCAGGGCGAGAAAGCTCTCGGATTTCATCGAATTTATCCAGCGTTGGAAAGAATAGCGAAAGGCCTGCAATAGACGCCGAGGTTGCGTTGTTTCTTCTCGATAAGTAAGTAAAATGGGTTTTGCTTTGTTTCACAGAACTAATTGTTCCTTGAGTTGCGCTTGGGGTTGGGTAGGGATGTGTTTGTTTTGTTTTACACATTTCCCACATACTATATATTTAGCTAATACAGTACCAAATCATTACATGGTGGTATCTGGTTACAATAGCCATTTTTTCCCTCCATTTGATAACTGGCCATTAATGTGGCGTCACTAAAGCCCATTTCGTTAATGACGCTGTCATTGGGGGCCATTGTATGTGTCTTTTACGCTGTGGCGAGACTGGACCCTCTCAGCTGCCCCTTTGATGATCGTAATCTGTAATCCTTAAAAAAGACTATTACCATTCCCACAATTTCCACTGCTTTTCCCCTCCATTTACTTCCCTGCTGGTCGTTACATTCACAAATAGACCAGCGCAGGTGGTTACCACTACTAATTAAGAGGTTTGGGTGGAATTCGCTTCAGGGCAGAAAGGGTAAAGCTAAAGGTACTTGATGAGCGACTGAGTCTGACCCAACCTCTATAAAACAGACCGTAAATTGTGATGGTGAATGATTCTCCAGTCATGGCTTCACCATTAGGGTCAGTGGACAGCAATAGGGGTCAGTTAATGACCCTGAATGCTCATGAGCTCATGTTCTGTGGTCTCATTGCCAACATGATGCCAAAAATACAGCGGGATTACTACACGAATATAATAACCAAAAATGAATTTTAAAATCAAGGAAAGGTAAGAGGAATTATTCAGTCACTATCAACATCACACACCCCTAAGCTTGCTAATCTCTGTCTAAACCTATTAAAGTAATTAGCAAAGCAGCGGGAGAGTTGTCCATTTTGATAACTCTCAAAGGAAGAGGGTAATTATCAGGGTTTGAGCGTTTTTGCCGGAGGAGAGAAAGACAGTTAGACTGTTCCTCTGATGACAGCCAAAAAGTGCGGGAAGAATAAGCGCGTATGAGTTCCCACTCACCACTCTCACAAACATGAGGTTATTCATTCATCCCCGACACACTGGGATGCATGTGGCGTACCTTTGTGTGCGGGATGTCTGTTGGCACAATCTACGTAGCTTCATTGGGCGCCTTTTTTAAAAAGCAGGCACATCGCCCAATGTTGACAAAGCTGGGTATCTCCTGCTGTCTGCTTGTTTCGTGTGCACAGAGTGGAAAGAATCAATTATCCCAGCACACAGCTCACTGTTTTAATATCTGACTCCTAATTAGATTGCAGGGGGATCGCCCTGGTGTGCGTAGATCCGTGTTTTTAATATGTTTCATTTAAAGGTTTGGGTTAAGTACGATTTTTTAAAAAAAAGAAATCAATACTTTCATTCAGCAAGGATGCATTAAATTGATCGAAAGTGACAGTAAAGACAAGGTTACTGAAAAAAAATATATATATATATAATTAAAATAAATGCTGTTCTTTTGAACGGCCTATTAATCAAAGAATCCTAAAAAAAAAATTAAAAATAAGATTTTTTTTACTTTTTAAACATCAATTTTCAAGTTTTCATATTTGTATTGTATTTTATTTGTAATGTGCATACTTTTATTTAGAATGTATTATAATAACACACAATATCATACATTAGTGTAATTTTTCAAGATTTGTAATATTGACTCCATTAAGAATATTTACACCCGCATGAGTGTGAAGAAATCCCCTTAAAAACTTTTAGTCATTATGTGCCCATAATGTATACAGAAATGCTTTGTGAAGGGAGACCTAGGAAGACCAAAGGACTTTATGCAATAATGTGCAAGAATAAGAAACATCAAGAGCTTGTTGGACATAAAAAATAAAAAAAAATCATAAAAACATATATATATCAACATTTCCACTATGTCTTTGAAGAGAATTTCACTTTCTTCCAAATGGCAGAGGATGTTTTATCTAGCTGCTCTAAAGGCAAATTCAAAAAAAGAGCCTGCAAGAGGACGAGAGGTGAAGTATGCACACTTTCTTTTGAAGTATACGATCATGCCTCAAACAGAATAACTGAATATTTCTCTAACATCACCAAGCAAAAGCCCTTTTAGTACACAAATTAATCTAAGCCTCAAATCTAAATCTGCTGATGGACAGCTACGTCCATTCTTACAATTCATTAACATTGCTCTAAACCTCTAGGGTGTGATTTGTCAATGCTCCACCTCAAGATCAACACCCCAGACACGGATGTAATTATGTACAGAACAGAAAACGCATTAGTCTTTGGTTTGTTCTTGATTATGTCCAGAGGCCAGATCTCTCATGAAAACTGCATTACTTCATACACTCGTGAAGACATGAGATCACAGGGTCCAGAGCTACTGATGTTCTCTGTCTCCCACTGTCTAGGTGGCTATTAGTGACTCTGGCAGCTTTTTAATATAAATGAGGACTCAAAGTGACGTGACGGGCAGAGATGCTCCTGAACGTGGGTTCTTATGAGGGCTGTGCATCATTACTCACCACACAGCTAACTGTGTAATGGGCTGTTTGTTTGACTCACTGCAGGATACATGGCAAGATAAAAACTAATAGGCCCAGTTCTATTTCTGCTCTGGGGCTGTGCAGAAACTAGGCAACAACCCAGTCCCAAATCAGGCTTAACTGCGCTGCCACCCACAACCAATTATAGTGAAAGTAACACTGAGGAGACAAGCATACAGGAGGATGTACATCTAAATATTAAACACAGGACACTTTTTGCTGAGCTAAACTACAATTTTTTTTTCCACAGTAGCTGGATTAATCGTTTAATTTGGGCCTTGTATCAAAATTATGGTCTGGAACCATTTGGCCGACGATTGAACTTTGATAAACTTGAGTGTTTTAACATCGGTGTCGGAGATAGACTTTTATTTGATAAAAACACTCATATCAAATGTTATCTAAGTCATCCAATATGGCTCATTCAAGTAAACGCTTCCCCAAGATATGAATCTCTGTCTTTTCACAGATGCCAGTTGCCATGATTCACACTTAACAGCCGACACTCGGAGTCATCACTCCACCTTTACACAACTGCTATGATGACATCATGATAAATCCATTCATCCAACAGCTGAACAGAAATATTTAATAGCAATAAAATCAGTCACTACAATAATTTAGAAAAATATTGTGCACATTTGCTAAGCAGTAAAATATCAGTATCAGACAAAGAAAACTTGGGGAAAGGCCAATAATAAGTTTAAAGTATTACTGTCAGAAATGTGCACATTACCAATTCATTAGTTCTAATCTATAAGAAATATGAAGCGATGTAGAGATTTATCAGTGCTTTTAGATCAGTTCGGGTGCAGACTTGCCCTCAGGCCATGTTTGCTTGATTCTGTCTGGTCCAGATCTCTCTCAGTCTATTTCAGAAGCCTTTCATTTAACCAATTAAAATCTTGATGAGTGCCCATAAAGCAGCTCCCTAATGCACTAGTGCACTGCCTCCCTGATTTTTTTCTGTGCAGCTATTTTGTATCTTTCTAATCACCACACTGAACATTTGCCAGCTTCTTAAAATATTTAACAGTAGTTATTGTTTTTGATGTCTGATTATAATTTGTGGTCTGCATTAGTATTCTAATATGTTATAGAACAGAAATAATATGTGCTGTGGGTGGTAATTTAATTGTAATACAATTTTGAATTAGACAGAAATGCAATGCAATTAAATTTTTTTAAATTACTAGATATCTGTGAAAGTAAAGCAAGTAAAAAAATAAATAAATAAATAAAAATCACAATTTTCAGTGCTCAGTAACTGTAATATAAAATTCCTTTTCAGTCAGTGTAAATATTGTTTTTGTGAACAACAAACAATGAGTTTTATCCCCATTCACAAATAAAGACAAAGTGCTCATCTAAACTTACAACCACAGGCTATATTATTTGATACAGCTAGAGAAGGGGGAAAAACTACTGAAAAGAAACAGATAAACCTACCATCTACACTAATTGTCCACATTCAAACATTTCAGGTCAGAAAAACTCTGGTGCATGTAAGAGTAGCCAGATAATCTGCTTTCTTTAGTGAGTTGGGAAAATCCAATTTCTGAAATCTATAATTCCATAAAAGTTAATAAGCAGCCACAAAGCCTGCTGAGCTCCTGAGGGAGCGAGAGATAGATACGGTGTGCGAGAGAAAGCCAGAGAGAGTAATGGGTAGATGTGAGCTGAAGTCTGAGTGAGACCCTATAAAGCTCAGTTGGGAGAACCCTGAGGATACGTGATTGAGGAGAACGGGGAAAAGAAATTCTGTTTTAAAAAGGAGCAAAAAAAAAAAACCCACATTGAGTATATTACCAATGTTTTAAAAACAGTTCTTAATGAATATCGATAACATCGCTGGAAAAACTCTTTATATTCTCATAAACAGACTCTCTGTTTGCCCATGAGTGCTTCTGATCAC
This sequence comes from Enteromius paludinosus, assembly GCA_032361165.1. Lineage (NCBI taxonomy): Eukaryota > Metazoa > Chordata > Actinopteri > Cypriniformes > Cyprinidae > Enteromius > Enteromius paludinosus. The sequence continues at coordinate 11,340,272 of JAUMHQ010000066.1, forward strand.
TTTAAGGTCACTGTAATTTCCTTTGGTGCACAGTTCACCATTAGTCCCAATGACTGTCACAATTGTCTCGCAGGGTGTGTAATCAAACCTCTGCAGTGCATCCTGAATGCTGCAGCACCTCTATTAAACTTTCCCAAGTACATCGCTGCTTTTTCTCTCAATCGTATCCCTATTCCTGAAAAAAGCATGTTCATAATACCTAAAGATAATCAATGGCCAAACACGTTCCTGCATCTTCATAAAAGAAACTAGGCTTGTATCTTTTTTAGCATTCACTAAAAAGGGATTTTTTTAAATACCTGTAGCTTTATAAAATTAAAGGAGTCATACAAAGACAATTTTTCACAAGCTAATATGATTCTTTAGGGTCTTAATGGAAAGTTTTTAATATAGTAAATATAAAAAAAAGATAGTGTAAAAAATGCTAATTTTACCTTGTCAAAAACAGCTCTTTTGAAATCACTCTGTTCTGTGTACTTCCCCTTTAAATCTTCGCTCCGCTGACTCCGCCCCTCTTTTCAGAGGCGCTTGGAGGATCTTTTTTTAGCCGCATTCATAGTGAAAATTGCTAATTAGCACATTATTAGGAAAGGCAATTTGCAAAGATTCACTCAGATGTTGGAAGTAAATGACTACTGCTATGTTCATTAATACATTCAACAACAAAACACCTCAATCTCTTAGGAGTCTTGCTTGTCTCTGCGTCTCGGTCTGATGACGGCTCACTCAGGGCGGTTCTGAGGTAAGACACCAGTTCAGTCTGTGTGACACGCTGCTGTCAATCAACTATTGTGGGAGTGGTCACACCGACATGCATTTGAGAATGGCTTGATTTCAGAAGGGGCAACATATTTCTATTAAATTAAAAGAAACATACTGGTGAATCGTTATCATTGTAGGGTGGTTGTGTACTCACACTCCCAACACACATTTCAGTTCAAACAGCTTGTAATAGTGGATGACCCCTTTAATGTTGAACCACTGTTATATGAACTGTTTTAATAATGTCCTTTCTACATTTCTGGGCCTTGATTATGTCAGTTGCATTGCAGTCAGGGTCAGAAAGCTCTCAGATTTAATAAAAAAATATAATAATCTGTGCTCTGAAGAGGAACAATGGTCATAACAGGTTAGAATTATATGAGGGTGAGTCATTGATGACAGAATTTTCACTTTTTGGTGAATTATCCATTTAAAACAGATAGGATTTTTTTTTCCAGAAATTGAAAGACAGATATACAGAAATACAGGTTTGGAGTGACTTCTCATTTTGAGAGTATACTCTCTCTATGTAAAACTACATGGGTGCCTGAAACCTAAACCCCCACATCCATATCCGACATCGTTTCATCTAAGCACTAACTTGCTGCTGTTGTGACAGATGTTTATGTCACATGAGATAAGAGCTGGATTCTAGAACTAAATGTTCATGGCTTCTGGGAGAGAGGTGTGGTCTCCAGTGGGAGGAGTCTGAGTGATGATTAATGAGTAAACAGCTAATATTATAGAAATGGTATGTTATCATTCAAAAAGCAATTGAAAACATTCACCAGTTATCTGATTAGTGAAGTAAATACGCATTTGATCATGACTGAAATAAAAAGAAAAAACGCTTTTGATTACAAATTCTGATTCTGATCTAAGATTGATGTTCTCCGTATCCTTGGCTGAATGTAATTACAGCTCTCGGCTGGACACCTGCCATATCTTGGCACAGCTCTTTAATGCATTCACTGCCTCAGAGGGCACCGCCAGAGGTGCTGTACTCTAAATCACTCATCAAAGACTTCCAGTCAGCATTAACATGTAAGACGGTGGGCACCAGGCTCAAATTATACTTTAGATTCATATCAGGCCTTGTTTTGCTCTCAGCAGCTCATGAATATGAGACTTTATGTCTCACATAAACGCACTCTAGGTTGGTTCAGATTTGTCTAGTGTCCAGACTCTTTGATTAAAGAAAAAAAAAAAAAATCCCACGTTTGTTCTGGGGTGCTGTGGATGGTTTTCATAAAAGATGCTTATCCTTTTATATTTAAGTCTTGCATTCATTGATCTATACAGAGCTCATCTGACCACAACATCCAATTCAGTCCTCAAAATAGCAACAAATATTTACGGTTAAACCTGTACTTACTTTAGAGATTAAAAAGTGCCAATACAACTCAACTTCTAAGCGATTTGATGGTTTAACCTTGAGAAAAGTCAATGATTCCTTCCTGATTTGTGTCAGATCTGTTCTTTTCTAGTCTGTCAATTACGCTGCTAACACACTCATTACAGCTGATGTTGTGTGACCTGGATCATAACAACTTTAATAGGGTTCTCCAATTACAATCATGGTTAAATTAGAGGTTTGCTTAGGAGTGAGAAATGTTTTTTAGGTTTGTACTTTAAACTGGACAAAAATTGTAAAATATTGTACTGTAAGTTGGGGGGTACAATTATGATTACTTAACCAGACACCAACATGACAGTTTGAGAAGACTAGGAGAAATAAGCCTAAAAAAGTTTAATAAATGGAAAGAAATCTAGGAATCACAACAAATAACCGCCTGACTATCACAACAGCAGTATGTTGGGCACTACAAGTTTAGGAATTCTTTTTTTTAAAATAAAATGGTAGAGGGCCCTATTGTTGTTCTAAGGATTTTATATATCCCTTGATTATTTGGGGCCTTTTGGGGGCCTTAACATGCTCAAAAACTCTTGAAAATTGGCACACACTTTGAAATCTGTGGTCATCAGGACGCCGCAGATAGTGAGACCCGGGTGTGACACGGGCTCTACGGCGCCCCCTGGAGATATTTCAAAAAACTTTATGCGGTGGTTCCATTTCTTAATTTTTGTTGATGTTAATTGATTAATTTAACTAATGCTAACAGATAAACATGCTATAATGTTGAAGATTAAGATGTAATACTACTTAACATGATTAAATGCTATATAATTACTGATCATGACATTTAATAAAGTTAATGTTACTGTAAAGATTTTCCAAACTTGTATATATATTTTCTGTGCGTTTGTGTGTCTTGATGGTTTGGATTAACCCCTTTCATTGCTGTATACTTTAAAACCAGACTGTCAAAGGGTTACTGTAAATGCATGTGTCCGCTGGGTACTGTTTTCCTGATGGCATCATCGCTACTTGGAGCTATATTTATTATTGTGACTTCTCATGACACCTTGCATAAAATTAGTGAAGCTGCTACATAATGTAAGTCCATTATGTGGTCTTTCATGCTAAAACCAACAATTTAGAAATTTACATTGTGACATGTAGACAAAGGAGTGTAAAATAGGTGGTTTCAAACTTGTAAATTAGTTAAAATCATCACAACATACAAGAACCCTATTGAGGCCAGGACGGACATATGCAAATAAACCCTAAATAGCTCCCACTCAGGAATTAGAAAATTGAGATCAAATTCCTTTTTTTTTTGTGCTGTCAGACAGAGGTCCCAAATGAGCAGTTTCACTCAGCTCTAAAGTTACTGCTGATCTACTTTTAAGAAATCTAAAAAAAAAAAAAAAAAAAAGAATATGCATTGGATGCATTGTGTAGGGGTCCAAAAGCCTGAGACCACTAAATCTAAAAATTCACAATGTAAACCGAATAAGAAATATTTAAAAAATCAGCACTATTTCTAGGTCACCAATCAAAGAAGCAAATATGTGACACTGACCATGTGAAATGATTTGTATAGGTCTGATGCACTAAACATCATAGGACCTTGTCCACAGTTCTGGTTCAGACAGCAGAAGAGGAAAAGGAGGCCAGTTGTTATGGGGCTGAGCGGAGACAGAGTGAACATTAAATAATGAATGACTAAGGCACAGATCTCTCAGCCCCCCATCACCTTTGTCATTACCTCATAGCCACACACAAACGCACATTCACTGATGCATATTTTATCCAGCGAATCCCTTTAAACATCACTTGCTTCCAGAGACCTACTTGACCCAGAGAGCAGTTCTTCGCCATCAAAAATGCAACGTGACTCATGTAGCATTTTAAAAGGGTGACGACAGTCTCTTGTTAAAGTCCTTAAAAGGGCCAAAATCACACACAAACCCAACTCAAGGGTTGCAAGCGACTGCGTGTGTGAGGGACAAATATCTGAGATATGAAAAACCAAAAACTATAAGCCACCAACACAAAGAGCCTGAGAAGAAACAAACCTAGAAAAGGTTTCATAAATGGAAAGAAAATCACAACAGTCTAAATCTCCCAAAGCCAATTTGGGCTTCAAAAGATATCAAATTAGGCATTTCAGTTTGAAATGTATATCCATTTACCATTATCTTGACTGGCACCGGTTTGTACCTTGCATAAAATCATGTACCGTAAATCCAAAACGTAACGCAAAGTACATTCAGAATTACAGATTGTTTGCATGTTACAATCTGGAGAGCGTGGAAAATTATAATCTGCTTTAACAATGGAGGAACATACCTGTGCATCCACTACTACTGGTGTCAGTCTGACAGAGGTAGTGCAACAACGCAATAATTAGGGACAAAAGCACGTACCTCACTAAAGCCCACTTCTGAATCCTTCCTGAAGAACAGAGCGACTACAGGAGGCGTTAAAGTCAGGGATATGATGATCCGTCACCTGTTCGGTCTTCGCCAGACCACCTCTGACTCGACTCCCCCTCTGCCAGCCGCACAAGTGGGCTCTCTCATAGCCGGTCCCCTGATATAGACACACGGAGAGGTGAAAGAAAGGAGGCGTGGTTCCATAGCAGATAAATAAAAGAGGGCGGGAGGGAAAGAAGTCCCTCAATCTACAATTCAATATCGTCCACTCCCCTTCCTTGTTGTCTGTCTTTTCCCTCTCTCTCACAGTTACTCTTCCCCTCATGCATATTAACACGTCCCTGTTTCCCCTTATTCTCCCACACACATGGGGGAAACTCTATCACTTGCTCTATCTCTCTTTTGCTCTCCTCTAACTCTGTTTTTTCCCCTCTTTCTGGGCTCTCTGAGCTGGTATTCATCCGGCAGCAGTGTGACTGAATCAGGGCAGCTCTGGCCATCTGTTGGAGCCTCAGAGTTTCACCTATTCACATGGGTTCTAAAGCTGTGGGTCTGGCAGCGACGAGAGAAAAGAAGGGGTGGGGATAAGGGATCAATCTTAGAGCAGGAGGGCAGGGGACTGGATCGCCGGGTACAGAGACAGTATTTATTGGGCTGGCAACTATCAGAAGCGCTGGAGAGGAGAGGGCTGTTAACAGGGGCACGAACAAACTGCAAAGTTGAGTGCTCAAAGAAACAACTGTGAAAAAAAAAAGTGGGACACAATTGGGTGCATACAAATGAACTCAGGAGAGTAAATAAATAAGTCAATAGAATTATTTACATGTTTAAAAATGGATACAAATATTTACATTTATTTAAATAAATTTAGAAATTGAAATTCAATTAAATCTTTTAACCAATCTAACCGTTTTTTCCTTATACAAGAATCAACTATTTTATAATACTGAGTTACAATGAAATAAAATAGACTAAGACACTACATATGTTATGGTTTATAAAAGAGGTGTGGCTTTAGTGAGGGGGACTAGCATTATTAAGTATGAATTAAATGATACTGAAAACTTTTTGTCATCATTGTATTCTAATATCTTTAACAGTGCTTTGTATTATGTGGGTTACTGAAAAGATATGTGCCATTCTAATCTTACAGTTTTCACATTTTGGATAATGAAACTACTGTAATGAAGAGGCCATAAAGTGTGTGGGATCTTTCGACTTGGATTGGTAAGCAAAAACTTGGCAGTACTGTGCAACAGTGCCTGTCCACTGTTCCAGTGGTTCACAAGTATGTTTTCTCACTGATTTGACCAATATTATATATATATATATATATAGGTGTATTAGAGTTATTAGCCATGAACAAACCAGCTTCAAGATGGTATTACAAAACTTGATATGAAGCAAATAAGTATTTGAAAATTGGATAAAAGATATTGGTACAAGATAATGTTACTGTGGCTGAAAGAGCTCAACGCCCTGCAAACTTAATATAACACATGCAAACAGAAAAAAACACATGCAAACTGCAAATTCTCACAAAGCAACCAAACACAGCACGGACCACAACGGAAATGTTTCAGGGGTACCTCAAAAAGTGACGAACATGTCTGGGACCTGATTATCGCTGCGTCTGAAATCGCTTACCTCCCTACTATATAGTTCACAAAAAACAGTATGCGAGGCGAGTTGTATGTCCGAATTCATAGCATTCGAAATTCAGTAGACGAGAAGTACCTGGATGACCTACTGCTTCCGCCCGAATTCTATAGTAGGCATACCATGGACACTTTCCTATCCCATGAGGCTCCGGGAGAGGAGGCGTCATATAAAAAAAATGGCGGAAAGTGTAGACGAGGCTCATTTCAAATTTAAGTAGCTCAAGAAAAAACATTGTTTATTGTGATTAAATTACACTTGTTTAACAAAATCTAAAAAAAACGGATGACTTATTGAAAGTTGACATTTTCGCGCCGTTGTGACGACGCATGACACGTGACAACATCAATATGGCGGCTGTAGTACGTCCGAATTCCATTCATATTACCCCCATTCATACTATATAGAATGTACTGTTTAACGGTCGGGTAGTATGTTCAATTTTAAATGTAGTACCTACTTAAGCAGTATGCGATTTCGGACGCAGCATATTTGTTCCGTGTCTTTTGGTCAGAGCAGAGATGTTGTCGCTGAAGTAAAAGGTGAGTTTTTTGTGTTTATTTTAACAACCTGATCATATGGTCTTTTGGATATTATTAGACCAATCTGACGTAATACACACTTAACTGTGAAACATTATTTTAATGCTATGTTAGCTAGAGTTACTCTCAGATGGGTTCGTCACTTTTTGTGGTCCCCCTGAAACATTTCCGTTGTGGTCCGTGCTATTTGCAGCTCGGTTTGATTACCAACAATCTCCAAAATATCAGCTTCTGTGTTAAACAAACAAACTAAAAAAAGAAGTTAATACAGGTTTGAAAAAACTTAGAGGGATAAATAATGTTCAGAATTGGAAAACTATCCCTTTAACTGTTTATTGAGGTGAAAATGTGTGTGTGTGGGGGGGGGGGGGGGTGTAGTTTTCACCTGAAGAGTTAACAAGTTATCATTAAAAATAAAAGAAAACGCCTGAATGTGATTTTTACTTGTGAATCGGACTGTTGCACACACACACACACACACACACGCGGAAAACATCTAATCTCTTTGCGACAATCTCGATTTTTAAGCCCACATCAAATCCTAAGAACACCATTTATTAAAAGAAACATCTTATCATGTTGTTCATCAACACAGAGTCACGTAATGTGAAATGATAAACAAAACACCAACAGAAACCACACACTTGCTGCTCATCCATGAAGGTGTCTCGAGCAGTGATAATGTCACCCACGTGCATAATGGTGCACTGGCAGCTGCCGTTTCTCAATAAAAGTGCCAGTGTCACGTATCCTGTTCCCTCAGGAGCCTCGCATAGAAATCAGTCACTGTCTTTGGGACGCTCTCATGATGGATGCCTCTGTTTATTTGCGTTCGCAGGTTATTTATTTGCACGGAGGCACAAACGATCAGAGGAAGAGGACATCTAATCACTCATTCACCCCCTTCCATGCATACAGTATATCTCAGGGGCTGCAGGCAGCATCTTTAATGAAAATTAAACTATTGCCGTCAAACAACTGAAGTTTTCTCTCTGTTTTGTGGGGAAAAGAACATCAAAAAAACTCAATTTGATTCAAAACAAATGAAGAGTTTGTGTGTTCTAGGTCTGCATTGCGATCAAGTGCCAACGAAACGGCTAACTCCTAAATCTTTTTCTAATAATAATCATTTAAAAAGACTTGGATTTGAATCTGCCCAAAATGCAAGTAGATTTAGTGTTTAAGCTGCAGCCGAACTGACTTGCAGGTCACATCAGCCACTAATTGTCACTTCTGATCACAGATTTGATGAAGAAAGAGACACAATAGTCGGTGAGATGAGCAGCTGGAACAGCCCCTGAGACAAACATGTTGCTCTAAAGAGGAGATGACATGTGCACACACACACACACACACACACACACACACACTCATCACTGAACAGAAAGCCATGATTTATTAATTTACGTTCTCCCTGGAGGAATGGGATGTCTGGATTCAGATCCTGGGAGACTCTGGCCCATCTCAGCATGGAGATGGAGAGGTGAACAGGTGTCACTGATGTCATCCCTCCTGAGGACACGGATTGTAGGCCTCCACCAAGTAGGGTTGGAAAAGATGTTTTTTTTCCTTTACAAGGAAGGGTTTTTCTTTATTTTATTGACCAAATGAATAAAAAGCAAGCCCAGAAGTCATTCAAAAGCATTCAATTTGAGTACCATGAAGATGCATGAAAGAACATATAAAATAGAGTAGTCGTAATAATAATAAACAACATAGATGTAGAACTTACTAAACTAACAGAAGCTAGTACATAAAAGCCATGGATAAAAACAGTTCCACCTGCATTTTAAACAACACTGTCCTTCTTCTAAAAGCCACGTTTAGTTCCCGTGGGCACGGTTGTTTGCTCTGCAAATAAATAAGGCGGAATAATGTTTACTCTGATTTTCAGAAAAGGACGGCAATGTTCCATCCTGCTGGGCCATTGTCCTTAGCAAGGACTCCGCATTGAAATGAATGTGTTTCTCTCCATGCAGTGTGTTCCTTACTGATAAAAACGTCTGCTGTCAGCTCTGGTTTGAGAAGAAGACTTTGTGCAAATTAGACCAACCCCTCTCTACCTCTGAAAGCAGTCCATTCTCTATTTTGTTCGAGCCTGAATCCCTCCTCCATCACCCCACACTGCCTCTTCAAATCTGCTCTTCTTTTATTCCCGATGGCTCAAAGAGCGTCTCTATCCATCGGTTGATGCCCTTGTGATCACCATGGCTACCTTAGGGAAGGAGCCTGTTATAATGGATTTGAATGGCGTTGTCTTAAATATTGAGTGACAACATAGAGGGTTGAGTGGCATGCGCATTTAATACACATGCCTTCCTCCTATTGCTTGATGTATAGCGAGTTATGGAATAGCAGTAAACTCATTCTGATGGTAAATCTAATTTCAATTTAAAGTAGTAATCCAGCGTTTAGTAAATAAACATTTTTAATTACCACAACAAATATTTTTGGCTTTGTTTTTCTATTAATGTGCATTGTTTTTATCATTCTCTGTAGACCACACTTTCTCTCATGCCATGATTGATAGAATTATGTACAATTCAATTCAATTCAAATTTATTTGTATAGCGCTTTTCATGAAACATATCATTGCAAAGCAGCTTTACACCAAAGTAATGTTGTACAGTATATGTAGTAGTAGTTTGTAC
>JAUMHQ010000066.1:11355753-11370516 GCA_032361165.1 Enteromius paludinosus
TCTAGTGCTTACGCTTTCATTGCTTACTAGCAAGTTTACCTCCAGATCCCAAGAATCACACTGACCATATGTTAATAGACATATATATTTATATATACTCTGTTTTTAATATTTTAAATTGTTAGTTCACAAAATATAAAAACAAAATCAACCGATCACGGATGCCGCAGAACAAGGTCATGTGCTTGACTGACAGCATGAAGCCTTCACTGAAGGACATCGCGTTCAGCAGCGTTCATCTAACCCACCCTTTCACGATCATTCGAGCATTAAACGGCCTGACAATTACTTAGAGCTCATAAAGCATTTTAACATTTATTCCAATAAAAAGTAAAAAAAAAAAAAGTCAAATTGAATAAAACAATAAGTTGTTTGAATCTGTCAGCTCACCAAGGTTCCCTCGCGTACTCCTCCATTTTGTTCTTTTCCTGTTCGCACTGACGTAATCAAACACGTGCTGTTGCCGCAGGTTACGTCAGTTTACTCGCGTGTTCTTTTGGTGTCGCTTTCTTTGTGGTCGCTGTGTAGAGGCCCCTCTAGCGGCAACATTTCTGTAGACGACAGAATTAAGCATTAAGCAGAGCTCCCCAAAATGTGTGAACTCCATCTGGTCCAGAGGCTATGATGCCCCGGGCCCCCACACATTGTTTTCACCAGGGGTTAAAGAAATGTAGTAAGTCTATGCTGTAGGGCTAGGCTAACTGTGCTTTTAAATTTGGCAATTTCTAATTAGTCTTGTATTTGAGATTATATATATAGGCTATATAGGCTATTACAATTGCTCCTGAAAAACTTTTTTATATTTTAGTTAACGTTATATATTGAGATACAAGTTGTCAAGTGGCTAATAAAACTGAGTTTGTCCTTTATATTATAGTTTTTGTTGTTGTTTTTTATGGGCCCAGAGAAAATGGAGCTACATATAAATTAATAGATGGCTCTGAATTAAAACATAACTCAGGAATCTCTATCTCTCTCTCTCTCATGTCGCCTTTAAGTCATTGCTCTGAGTCCGACAGGCTGTTGGATGTTTCCATTATTAGGAAGTGGAAAGGAATGAGATGCAGACCGAGCCTGCATTGAGAAATGACCAAATATAGACATTTCAGCTGTGCTGAGGGTTCATTTGGGGCAATCAGAATATAAACTAGCTTGCGTCGATCCCAATCAAACTCTGAAAGGCTCTGAAAGTTATGAACAGACTTTGAAAATCCAGCAGTTAATCCGTGCAAAAATCTATAAGCATCTGTTATAAATCTGAAGGGTATAATACTACAAGAAAGAATTTGAACATGTTTAACCTGTGACCCAGTTGGATTTAATTTGCAGTGTTAAATCACAAGTCTCCCCAATGATAAAATGTGTGTTCCAGTGTCCTTTAGTCTTCATGTATAGTTCTTTCTTCTAGTGAACAAATGAGCTAAGCAGAATTACGTGACATTTGCAACAATGCATTACATCACTGACCTTTGCATGCCCAAGGAACTCATTGTTGCTCTGGAAGGATGCTACAGCCCTTTATTATGAGCTGTGTGATCATGTGAAGAGCTGCTTACTAGAAGTATTCATTGTATGGTTCTGATTCAGACACAATGGCCCGGTTTCACAAACGGGGCTTAGCTTAAGCCAGGACTAGGCATTAGTTAAATTAAGACATTTAAGCAACTTTTACAAAAACGCCTGTGTGCAGGTGTGCATCTTAACACAGAACAATGACACTGACATGATTTAAGATATGTCAGAGCAAGATATTTTCATCTGAGATTTGCAATTTAGTCTGGGACTAGCTTAAGCCTTGTCTGTGTCCTCATAAAATGACTTGGAAACAAAAAAAGATTTATTCAGTTACCTAATGTTGTTTTAGATAATATAACTCTGGATGACGATGGAATAGTCATCATCTGCTCACTTCTTCATTTAGTCATTGCAAAACTAGTTCTTTCATCAGTGGAGCATATCAGAAGATACAACATAATCTTTGTTTTTGGGTGGAGTAGGATGTAAATACATCAGTGATAACCAGACCTAAAACTAGTTCCATCTATGAAACAATACATTGATATTTTTCTAAAAACAAACTGAAAATAATAAAGTAAAGTGTTTGTTGGACCAATCATATCTTCATCCATCAGATTCATCCAAAATTAATTTTATTTTATAAATAACACACATTGGATTACTCTGCTTAATTTCCCACATTGAAACCTGAAATAAAATTTGTGAAGTTATTCTTGATAACTGCTTATATTCATGACTCATACATGTAGCCTTCACTAGATGTGCTCTTGAAGAGACTTTCATAAAAGCATGAAAATATATTGTCTTCAAAGCATGTAAGGTACATTACCCTTTTTTTTTCTTTTGTGCAGAGATGGCTTTCATTCCCAAAGTAAAGATTTGCTACGTTTTGAAGGTTTAAATTACAAACAGATGGTAAAAACTTACACTTGACAGTGATTAACATGTATATATTCAATGGATTACATACAATGTTAAAGGAGAACTCAGATCAACAATAAATATTGCATGTTTCGGCAGTCATATTCACATAGATCTGATTATCCATCGTTTACTCTTGAATGCTGTAATCCTGTTCTCTTTCACACACACACACACTCATTCAAAACAAGGTCTTAAAAAATCTGTAGTACCACGTAAACTACACCTTTATTTGTAATTGTTTCCAATCCCACCTTTATTCCCTGATCAGCAAGGGCCTTTGCTATAGAGATTCCCGAACCAAAAATAACTAGGATAAAATCTAGACATCTAACATAGTTCAGTTCAGTCAGCAGTAAAAGATCAAATTCTACTGCAGAAACAAACATCTTCTCAGCACCCACACATACTCTTCCAAACACACACTAGTAAATCTGTCATATGAAATGATTCATTTAGTGCAAACGACAAGCAAGGCATCAACTCCGCAGTTCCATAGGCCACTGAAGCCTCTGAGCACCCATGACTGCTCAACACTTTCATTTCTTTCTATCGTCCAGTGTATTTTGTACAAAGACTCCTGGGTAGAAGCTGTGGATTCGATTGCATATGAATCCTTGCATGTCTTTCTGACTATAGGGCAGCGGTAAGACTCTGTATGGAAGATTCTGAGCAATGATCTTCTCAAGGTCTGTGAGATGTCTGTCCTTTCATTCCTTCACCCATAACTCTTTCTCTGCATTGCTGGATTACTGCAAGAGCTTTGGTAATGTAACCTGTGAAGAAATGATTAACGGTGAGTTAAAATGTTCAACATTTTCTCAGGGAAAGGCTCAGTAGTTTCAGGATGATTCCAACAAATGTAACTTGCAATATTGTAGATTTATATATATGAATTATTCCCTACCTTTTTGAGCTGTTTGATATTGCTGCCTCTTATGGAAGCCAGAAGTTGGTCCCTTGAGTTTTGAGCTCCTCCTCTTCCACTGCTCCTATCGTCTAGCTTTCTTTGTGAAACGGGCGTTAGGGAGTTCTTCAGGAAATCTCCATCTAGCATTGGAGGCGGAGGTGGTGGCGGTCCTCCAGGTGGTGGCGGTGGAGGAGGAGGTCCACCACCAAGCCCACTGACCCTTTTCTTATGGGTCAACTTGGGCGACGGGGCGGGTGACGGTATGGGAGAAGGTATAGGAGATGGCCTGGGCGAAGCTCTTGGAGAACCTTTACCAAAGCCAGGTTTTGGAACTCCCAATGAGTCTTTCTTGTCTCCGTTGCCTTGGGCTCGAGCCTGCTTCTGTTCCTGCAGCCGCTTTTGCCGCTGCCGGTCCATATTGCGACTTAGAATATTGGTCATGGTCATACGAGGACCGGCTAACTCAAAATGGTAGCCCAGTTTCAGAAGAGTTGTGTTTTCTTTCAAGATTTTGGTCATCTCCATCTCGGACTTTCCTCCGATGATGTGTCGCTGGTTGTGGAAGCGTAACTCGGTGAGTGTGGAGTTGTGTTGGAGGGCATGGATCAAGGCCATAATGCCTTTGCTTGTAAGAAGATTGGAGTCCAAATTGATGCTAGTGATGCTTTTGTTACTGCGCAAGGTCTCTGCAGTAGCATATGCCACATGGTCATCAGCTCGGCAGTTAGCCAAAGAAAACACTTTGATGTGTGTGTTGTTTTTTAGGGCCTCTGCAAACTGTATAAGAGTTTTGGTTTTTATGACCTCAGAATTGTTCACGTTGAGGTCACTCATGCTTGGATCGTTGTGACGAACTCTCTCCAAATCTTCGTCAAACATGCTGGCTGACTCATCTTCCTCTTCCTCCTCTTTTGTCTTACTTTTTGAAATAGTGTCTGAGACACAGTTTCCAATTTTCTCTTCCTTAATGGGTTCATGAACTTCGTTTACAATTTCATTTGGTCTCTCAACATCCCATGTTCCCTTATCAATTACTGATTTTTCATTAAATTCTTGTGTCTTCCTCACAACTTTTCCGTGTTCTTTCTCTTTATTTACTTCCGACAAGGGGCTTTCTTTCACTTTTTCACTTAACCTTCTTTTTTTGTTTTCTTCATTGTCCTTCTTCTCTTCCTTCACTTTGTCTTCTAGAACCTGATTTTGCTTTTCCTCCAACCTGGACGAACAGCCTTTGGTTTTGTTTTCCTCTCTCTTCCTAATCTCTTCCTTTCTCTCCCTTTCCTTCTCCTCTTTCACCTTTATCCTAGAAATCATCTCCTTTGCTCTGCTTTCCCCAGATTCCCTTTTCCAGCTGTCTTCCTTTCTATTTTTCTCTTTACCATCCTCCTTCTTCTCCTGAAGCTTGGATATTAATTCTCTGGTTTTGCTGCTACTACTTTCTCTCATCTCTCTTCTATCTTTGAGTTTACTCCCATCATTTTGATCCTTCATCTCCACTTTCTTCTCACTCTCCTCGTCTTTCCTAGAAAGTGCAGATGGCCCAAATTTGTCATCTTTGCAGCCCCCTGTGTCTCTGCGGGTCCTGTCCTCCATTCTATCATCACGTTTAGAGAAGGATGAGGTGGAAGGGGTTCTCTGAAGTCCTCCATCTTTGCCGTCAGATCCAGAGGTATTGTTCTCTTGGCTCAGGCCCATCTTACGCAGGTACTCTTGCTTCCGGCTTTCCTTCTTCGGCTCTCCCTGAGGATCAAACATGAATGAATTATGTACAAACAAGGTGACAAATGATACATGTATATTTTTGTTTTACAGGAACCCAGTGGAGAAAATGCCAATAGCTTAAGCCTACATGTAATATTAAAATAATCAAATGAAGCCAGTGCCTCAGATGGTTAAACGCAATCTGTAGTGCATGGACACTGGATGTTTACACTATGCACAGTCTGTTGTTTTACAGTGAAGATGTTAACTGAGTGTTTGATTTGTGAGCCACATGTTTGCACTGGAAAGCTCCTGCCTTGGCAGACTTATCCTTAAAAGGCAGTAAGCAAAGGAGCAATCAACCAGAGAACTTCAACAGGGCCAACATTTCAGGAGACTTTTAACATCCAACGATAGATGTGTCTCCATTAGATATATCTTAGGGTTATTTCTTTGGTTTGCATAGCTACCCATCACCACTTTTACAGTCAGTAATTTGCAAACGTTGTACAAATATATGCAAGATGTAAAAATAAGCCTTTCGCTAAAGACATAAAATGATACAAATCTTTTGAAAACATATCTATAAAAAATACTTGATTGTTTGCCATGTCTTTCAAACTTCAACCGTAGACTACTAAGCATGGTTTAAACTCAAGCATCCACATTGTTATAGGCTAGAGGAAGTTGTTAGGTAGTGAATATTTTACCTCAGCTGACAGGTTTCTCTGGAAGCGGGATCTGAAGTCATCGGTCTGGCTGCTTAGCTGTGATTCCCTTTTAACTAACGCGGTTGGTTTTAAATCCGTTTGGTCCTCAACGATTAATTCACTCGGATCTGGATCGGGAACGACGGAAACCTCTTTCTGCAGCTCCTCCATTTCTTCGGGCGACAGGTTTGACAGTAAACTGTCGAGGTCCGGGTCCTCGCTCACCTGTCGCCCTGTTTTCGTGAGTCCCCTCACTTTCCTCCGGGACATAGTGGCGTTCAGTAATGACACAGGATGATGTAGAATTAGCTGAAGACAATTTTAACTTATTATTCCTGTCTGAAAAAAAAATCTATTCACAAGCAGTTAAAGGAGTCAAACTGAAGCCTTTCTGCATACACAAGGAGCAGCGCCAGACGCGATGGAGTATCAGCGCAAGTTTGTGGTGCTCGGACATTCCTTGAAATCCATCGCGAGCTCATGCCCATATTTAGATTGGGGTACATAGTCCTTTAAAGGCAATTGGGAAGGGTATGGTTTACTAAAACTCAAAAGCATCCCAGAAACAAACTGTTACTTCCTGGTCGCTAAGGAAATCAGGATTCCTGGAGTACTGACAATATTTTTCCAGTGATATTAAAGAAAGTTATAGAAATAGGTTGGATACTATTACAGGCTGTTCTATTCCAGGATATGAATAGCATAATCTATTCATAAATTTGAAGTGGTAATATTTCATTGTAGTAAATTAATGGAAGCAAGCTATACCACAAAATATTACAGTCCTAATTGAATAATTCACTTCTTAACAGGTTTTCTTGTCTTATTCAGCCTGTTTTTAATAGCTATCATTAACTGTTAAGAAGAAAGTAATTTGTGACAGTGGTAGCCTATATAAAATATTTGTAATAACAGCCTGTATAGCCTATTAAATTGGCGTTGGGCAAAAATAGACAGCATTAAATAATGACAGTAGGCCAGGATTGATTTCAGGTACAGCATTAATGGAGACAGCATGCAAAGTCAATTCTGTTTTTATTGTAAAAAGAGAATTAAGCAATACTCCTTCAATTAGACCTCCCTTATAGCATAATTAGTGCAAGTTCAAGCACTAGTAGCCTATTAACTGCCTTTTTCCCCAAGTTGAAAATACCTGTTAATATTCCACATTGTAAAAATTCCTCTTTATAGATCCTTTTGTTATTTGTACTTCACATTCCAAAGTGACAAATACAGTAGCATAAGCTGTATATAGCAAAAACAACACTGTCAACTATATATTAATTTAAATAACTAACAAGTTATTTAAACCGTGGACAAAGCATCACAACTAATCTTACAAATGTGAGATGAGGAGGTAGCAGAAATCATTTAAAATAATAATAATAATAATAATAAAAAAACACCTCAAAGGTATCTGGTGAATTATTTTAAGCTGATACACGATATAATGAGTCTAATTATTTTCATTTCCATTTAATTTATCATGAACAATTTTCATTTATAACGAACTTTTAAATTAATCTAGGATGGTCCCCTCATGCCTATATGAATGGGAAAAATTGGAACATTCAATATGGCGGCAATGGAAGTCCCGGTTTAATGTGCAGTTAGTGAAATTTTGGCAAAACTTTGCAGGCAAAAATGGTCCATTGTCTGTTGTCAATAGTATTGTATGAAGCACAGCTCACATAGAAGAATTTTGCATGAGCAATGAAACCATAGTGAAAGCGGCATTAGAAAATCTTACGCCTGCATGAGAAATTCCTGAATGCATGGATTCATACTAAAAATACTACCTGCAAAAATTATCTAAACAATGGTACCATCATGACATCTCACTATTCAGACTTTTTTTTCAGAATTTGGAGGGAAATCTAAAGGGACTACGTTTACACTTGTCTTACTGTACGTAACAAAAGAGCATAAATGACTTTTGGAAACATAAAAATGCACAAACAAACGGCTAACCTGAATGCACACATTTTCGTGATTCCCTTGACAACTGGCCTAGGTAGCATGAGATACAATTAAAGACCTGCAAATCTAAGGGGCGTTAACAGTACTCAACCTCAAGATCTGAAAAGATTTGACATCCTTTAAATGCACAGAATGACGTTTGGTTGGATGCTATGAAACGAATATGAAATTCATTCCTAATGTAGGTTCTCTATTATTTACATACTGCATGTTGACTGTCTACAACAACTACATTTCTTGTCCACATGTTAGCTGTCTTTAAGACATGAAAAGCATGAACTGGTGTTAATGAAGCAAGTGACATGCTTGAATTAGCGGTCAAATAAATACATTTTGAACAAACAAACCAGGAGAGACAGCTAAGCATGTCTATTGCAGAATAAAGTGCAAATGACAAGCTTCTTATTTGGTTGAACAGAGAACGACATCCCGGATGAGTCAGAACTGTCAGTCAGTCTCTTCTGCAGGAAAGTCATATTTAACAATCCATTTCAGAGAGGTTGACAAAAAGAAATAACGGCACATTTAAAGCAGTCTTCTGAGTCTGTGAGTTGCTGGATTAAAGTGACACATGAAAGCTGTACATCAAACAAGAAAACACTCCGATGCGTGAGGCGATTCTGAGGTCAGTTCATGCTTCACTCCACAAATTAATCAAGAAATAAATAACATGAATCATTTTTAAACGGTTTCTCATACAAGGGATTCCACACAAGTTGGGCCCTCTTCAGGTCATGACGTCAGGTCTTTCAGTGCCCTGGGTACTGGGGAGGGGAATATGGCGGAGGAGCTGAAACCAAAAATTACACAACTTAGAGAAAATTGTTGATTGTCTGTGTTATTATATGCAAGTATAGTGTTTTTATTATTTCTACAACACACTCTTAGAAAGTAAGGTTCATATTGGCATTGATGGTTCCATGAAGCTCCATGAAACTTCCACGATTCCCTTGCTTAAAGGATTCATTCCTTTCCAGAATAAAATGTCCGGTTGATTTTCTCAGCCCCATGTCATCCAAGATGTTCATGTCTTTCTTTCTTCAGACTAAAAGAAATGAAACCTTCCAGGATTTTTCTTCATAAAGCGGACTTCACTGGGACCCAAAAGGTTCCAGTGCGGTTTCAGAGAGCTCTACATGATCTCAGTCGAGAAATAAGGGTCTTAGCAGAAAAACAGAACAAACCAAGACAGACTATACTCAGGAAAACTGTAGCAATGTCTCCAAGAATTAGAATGCTGTCAAAAAAGTATTATTTATGCATTTTTCACAGCAAATCAAAAATCTCTCCAGATTATTACAATTAATGGCAAAATAAATATTTGTAAACTGATATTTCCTACAAACATTGCAGCAAAAAAGTTCCTTTGACCTTTTGTATCTTTTTTGAAAAGAGCATTTGACTTTCTTTGCATGTTTGCTTTGTAAACACTGGGTCGGCACTTCTGCCCGCATCATGTGAGACCTTTCCAACTAATGCAAGACGAGCACTTGAGGTTAAAAGTACATTAATTTTACTTTCCATAAAACGACAGATCGTTTGAATAGATAAGAATGTTAGTCTTTGGCTGGGATCGCGTGAAGCTCTCTTGAAGCTGCATTGACGCTGAAATTTGGACCATCAGCCCACTGGATCCCACTGAAGTCCACTATACAGAGAACAATCCTGGAATGTTTTTCTCAAAAACCTAATTTTTTTTTCAAATGAGGAAAAGAAAGACATGAACATCTTGGATGACATGGGGTGAGTAAATTACCACAAATTTTTTGTTCTGGTAATTAATCTTTTAATGTGGAAAAGCGTTCTTCGGATGATTCAAATGTTCCTGGCGCTATGAAGAAAATGGTTCTTTTAAGATCTGTTCACTGAAAGCTTCTTTATGCAATCACAAAAAGCTCTTCTATTGAATTATTGTGAAAACCTCTTTTGCTACTTTTGTTTTTAAGAGTGTAGTCTGTGATTTCTGACAGAGGCCGTCTGAATACCTGCTTGACTGTATCCTGCGTCAGGAGGATTGGGAGGATAAGGACCCTGGGGCATCATTGGATAATGGTAGGGGACACCTGGGTATTGCGGCACCATTGGATATCCAGGATAATCAGGATGTCCAATGGGTTTACCAGAAGCATCGTACATGTGCTCCACAGGATAGCTGGCCATTGGAATATGCTGGGCTAAAAAATTGAGACTCGTGTTAGTAGGTTATGATTTTTATTCTTTATAAGAATAAGTTCATGCAAACAAACTTTTTGAACATTAGACATGGTATTGCAGTAGAAAGGCTAACAAAGAGCAATGCAATTTTAGATCCTAGAAAGACAAATAAGAAATAAGGTCAAATGTATTTATGTAATGCTTTTGAAAATACACATAGTTTCAAAACAGCTTTTTTTAAAGAAAAACATGACAATTCTTAACAATTTTGTGCCTTATAGCCGCATTCAGCAGATTAGAAGTGGGTGATAATATAGTTGCATGATAAGAGCAATAGAGCAGTTGTGATGCCGGCCTGGTTTCATAGACAGGGCATTACTGGAGACTCTTAACAAGGGCACTGAAGCTTCTTTCAGTTGAAACAGCTCAGAAATACACTTCAGTAGGACTAGGCTCAAGGCTTGTCTGTGAAACCGGGGGCAAAGGTTGGACTGTTTAACTGTTTTACACACAAACAGCTGTGCAACATTTCTAAATCCAACTTTTAGTGTATTGATTTAATATAAAACACTTTACCTTTTCAAACAATACAGACAATCAAGCAGTTAGGTTTTGCTTGATATATCCAACTTGGATATCATACAATGACAACAACCCAAAAACGAATCAGAGTGGACTGCGAAGAGAATAAAGTCATTTCAATTACCTTCGTAAGGAGTTCTGCCACGTTGCTGGCGGCGCTGGTACAGGTAACAACAGGAACACATGAAGCAACAGACCATGGTTGCTATAGCAGCAACGAAGAGCAGGATCGATGAAGCAATGCCAGCTATAGTGGAAGGGCTGAAAGATGCAGGACAAAAAACTTCACCAATTCTGAACCATCTATCTTAAAATCTTCATTTATGTAGCAGTCTGATGTGAGGTTAATGAGCCTCTCAAGGTCAGTAATGGTAGTAAAAGTGTACCTGAGATGGAACAGCATGCAGCGCTTCTGTCCCGCTTCTGTGATCATCTTGAAGCCATCAAGACAGCAGTACCGGCGGTGACAGTTCCCACAGCAGAAGGTTATGAGTGGACAGTCAAAGCCATTGTGCCAGGTGCCATTTTTGTCCACGTACCACAAGCAGTCCTCATCTGCACTCACTAAAAGAAATAAAACACTGGTGATTATCAATATCAAAATACTAACACATATAGGAGCTTCTGAAGGTGATGCCAAATCCTATACAACTCGCAGGC
The DNA here is from genome assembly GCA_032361165.1 of Enteromius paludinosus. Lineage (NCBI taxonomy): Eukaryota > Metazoa > Chordata > Actinopteri > Cypriniformes > Cyprinidae > Enteromius > Enteromius paludinosus. The sequence goes on from JAUMHQ010000066.1 coordinate 11,366,890, forward strand.
TGACCTACAAATCAACAGCATTAAAAATTTGGTATATTATGAAATCTTTCAGGAACTGAAACATTTAGTAATATAATATGCATTAATAAATAAAACATATTGTAATCTGTTATTACAAAATAAATTGAATGTATACAGATACATGCATTTAAATATTAACACTGAATATTAACAATAACCTAAATAGATAGAGGCAATTATTGCACTATGAGCACACTAATAAATACATTATTCATTAATTCATGAGTATTTAATTCAGTAGGCGCTCACTTAATTAGCCTAACCCAAAATAATGACTTAAGTGCCGCTGAGAAAGTATTTTCTAACATTTATTTAGAGTAAAAACGTCTAAAAACAGCCTATAACAGAAATTGCATCTTTGTTTTCATCTTCAGCTGCAGTATCTAAAATCTAGGTCAGTTAACCACCTGCTTCAAGTTCACAACTCTTGGATTAGGTTTCAGTTACTGGTTCTGCGGCGAATGACCAACCCATACTAATGCAGAAGAACAACCGCAGCCTCACGTGAACTTACACATCCGAGCTGTTGCTATAGAAATGACATATTCTGGTTTATAGCCATGGTAATTATATGGCAGCTATGTATATATATAAATTATATTAGATAAGAACTGTTACATGGTATCTGTGTAATATAATGCTTCTCTCGTTGATGACGATAACAGATTATAAACAGAAGCATTTTTCTAAGTACATGTTTGCAGCAATGAGGCCTATGAAGAAACTACGATATCGTCTTACCCTGCCAGGCAGAGAAAATAATATAAAGGACCGGTATAATGACGGCGTAGAAGGACATCCTGCTTCCAGTACTCTTTTCGTTACACCAGACAAAAACGTTTACATCTGCATCCTTTGAAAAAAAAGGCCTTAAATGATGGAATCTGCCACGTCTCGCGGACAGCGGAGCTCCGGACCAAGCAGCTTCGTGATCAACATACGATCTGTGTGGAACGACACACCGCCCGTGACGCTACACGCCCGCGCGACAGATCTCCAGTACCAGCCGCCTCATTGATGAAACAAATCAAACGCGTAGAGCTCGTGTTAACTGAGACGGGAAATGATGGAGTTATTGAGGGGATTGACCGCTGACGCGCCAAATTCCACGAGGAAGAATGGAACCCGTGGGCTCCTGCAGCAGCGCGCCTCGGCCGCTCTGAATAGTTCGCATTTCTGGAGAGAATCCACCCATTCACGTTACATGTAGAAAATACACTATCTTTTCAGATAGGATGAGGATGAGGGCTGTATTACAGGTATTCAAGCTAATTTACACATATAGGTATATTGGCAAATGTATCAAGACACCCTCTTCTAATGAACAGGTACTTTAGTTATTTCCATGAGTAATCTTGCCTAAACACTAAAATGTTTAGGCAATTAATATTTATGCTTCTAATTTGAGAGAAACAATTCGGACTTGACCCTTTTCTATTCATGACAATGCCTCTTTGTATAAGGCAGGGTTCAAAAAGAAATGACTGACTTATTGTAATAGAACTGGTCTGCGGTTTTAATTTTAAAATAAATCTGTAAATAAATGAGTAATGCAATCTGGATTTCCCTAATTCTTTAGTTCTAATGATCCTAATTTGTCCTATATTAAAATCCAATAAAAAAATGTAAATATTTATGTGCATAATCAAATCAGTCAAACGTCAATGGCATTTTTTCAAATAAACAAACTTTCAATACAGATGTCTAATCTCCAAAAACTTCACTTTAAATGCAGACACTTAAAATTTAGACCTTAACAGGCCTTTTATTATGAAACTCTCATACCTCAATAAAGACAATGCTGCTAATAAGATTGTAGGATCACTATGGTAACACTATATTATTCTTCATGCTCACCCAACAGTGTAGCCATAAAGACCATGCTCATGAAACCACGTAATGACAAACAACATGAATAACTTTAATAAGGCCGCCAACAGTTCCAACTATTTTTTTTCTTGTAGATTCATCATCTTTCAGAAGTCTTTTCCTTCCTCCACAGAAACCATCAGGATTTAGTGAAGTGAGAAGGTACAAATGGATAGAGGATACTTTTAAATCATTTCTTTACTGTTACCAGTTTCTTTGCAAAAAATTTTTCCATCATACTACACAAATCTATCAAAGCACAGCAGTGTTTTGATATCCGATTCAAATGCACCCACACAGTCCTGTCTGGGATGTTAAGAAGCTGCCCCTCACACCCCGCTCTTATAATATCCCCGGGAATCAATGTCCATTCCTTCCCTTGATAAAGCACAGGGAGAGGCGCGTAAACCTTTAAGTCCTCTTTTGGGTTGTGGACCAAGAGCGTCGTCTGAAAGGCATTGCGAGTCCACTCGAATGTTCAAGTTTGAAGAAAAGGTGACTGAGTGGTAAAGATGGAAACAAAGGACAAGGAGCCAATGTTGGGTGTGGGATACAGGTCATATACCGATGGACTGCAAGGCTCTTCTCTCTACTTCATTTAAGTGGCTTGAAAACATGCTATAGCAAGGCTGCTGAGCAAACTGGGTAAGGAAATCTGTCAGGTACGCCTGTGGAATAAAACATGGAGACATTAAGTATGGTTACAATAACACTTCAAAAGACGATGCCAGATAATTTACCTGAAGGTCAATTTGATAAATGGGGTCCTTCAGAGCATCTGGATCCTCCTCATCATCATCCTCATAATAATCATCGTCTATGGGAAAATGACAATAATTGTTATAGATTAATATGTAGTAAAGACAAAGTAAGCATTGTACACTTCACAGTTTTACTCATATTTTTGTTATTTTGCTTTAAATAATGGCACATCTGCCCACCACAGAAACATTAAGCTATAAAAACATTTTTGGTAACTGAAATAAAGCTAAAGAGCTAAAATGTAAAAAATAAAAAAAAATAAAAAACCTAAATTCTAAATATTAATAAAATAATAAATAATATAACAAATAATATAAATATAACACTGTTGACAATTTATTTTTGGTCCTTGTAACTGTGCAAATTCATTTCTTTTTGTAATGAAAAAGAACAAGTTGTTTTGTTTTTAAATGCTTTGCTGAAAACCAAAATTGAAATTAGAACCGTACACAAAAGATGCTTTTTGCACCTTTGGTAAACCATTTGAAAATGCGCAAATTAATATAAAAAAAATAAAAATGTTGATTTTACAAGTTGTAAAGTTTTCCTTTCTCTGGAGTTATAAGATCCTTAAAGTTACAAAGACTAATATTTCAAAACCAAAGCGATATTCCTTATAAAAGTTATGACTTGTCCATACCCCCCAAAAACAGCTCATTTAAACATGAACATGCCTTTGGACAAGTTAGAAGTAACGCCTCTTCTGCACCATGCATGATCATCTAAAAGCACTCACAGTAAACTGTGTTAGAGCACTAAACATGATGTGGAAAAATATAGAAATATCAAAGAATTTCTCCTACTTCTCCAGATACAGGCTCAGTATTAGAAGCAAATCACTAAAAGGTGCTTTAGCCTTAATGTAGATCTATTTTGCCCTATCCAGTAGGGCTGGGCTATATATATCGTACGATATATTATGCGCATCTCGTCACTAAAGCCGGTTCTTTGATTAGCGTTAAATCTCCGTCACCT
>JAUMHQ010000066.1:11385778-11416011 GCA_032361165.1 Enteromius paludinosus
GGTTAAAGTTAAAAATCTTCGTTTGTGTTCTGCTGAGGAAACAAAGTCACCTACATCATGGATGCCCTGGGGGTAAGCAAATAAACATCAAATTTTCATTTTTGGGTGAACTATCCCTTTAAGTAAACACAAAATGAAGTAAACATTCTGTCAAAAGACCCTTCGTCTTAATTAGGGGTTTTTACAATGCAAAAAAACTTGTGCTATTGAAGGATTAATAAACAAGTTGGAGATGTTTGCGCACCGGTCCTTTGCTGTGCGGGGGGCTCCTGTGAGGTGGACTTCTGTCTTGAGCAATGTGATACTGGTGATCGTGTTCGCTGCTCTGCAGGGAGTGCTGGGATGGAGAAAACCTGTTGAGCAGGCTGCTATAAAGCTGCTGAAGCTCGGGTAAAGTCACTTGCATCAGAAGACCTTCCACCAACAGCTCCTCCAACTCAGTACCAAGTTCTGTAACATGAAACAATCCCAAATGTTCACACCCAGACATTCTCATCCAGTCGGTAAGTGTGTATTAAAACGGGTTTATTTGTCTCACCATTGAGAGGAATACATGGCTGCAGCATGTAGAAAGAGGTGTTGCTCCCCAGTGTCTGAGATGATGCTGTTCCAGGAATGTGTCTTGCCTGCATCACATAAATAGAACAGAACATGAATATAAATAGAGAAGGGTCACATTTTAATAGAGTTTCCTCTACAAACTAACTATATTCAAAAACATTAAGCTCACCTTTCCATTTGGATGCTGTGGAGGAGAAACCAGCTGCACTTTGTGTTGCCAGCGCACCGTTCTCTCTATCACGTATCGCAGGGCATCGCCCTCGGGAAGCCGAACCCGAATCCGCTGTAAGGAAGCTAGCAAGGGAAGCACTTTATCCAGGGGCGGCTTCTCGGAGCGCTTGCATAGCGGGCATAACCAAGGTAATCCAGTCTGGATGTCCTTGAACCCCGGCACACAGCCGCTATGGTAGGCGTCTCGACAGAGTTCACACTGTAGCATAGGGCCTGCTGGGACAGTGTGGCACAAGCACACTGTGGGGGCCAAACAGCTGGGCGAGGACTGAAACTTTGACTCATTTGAGGTCCTTAACATTGACAGGCTCTCCAGCTCTTTCTGATGCACCTCACTGAGAGTGGCCATCTGTTGGGAGAAGAAAAAAAGAAAAGAAAAAAAATCATGTATGAGCAGAAAATGTCCAGATGTGAACAGCCAGTACTTTTTATGCATAATGTGGGAGTTTTACGTAATTATGAAATACAATGGGACTCTTATTTTGAAATGCTTTACAAGATCAGGGTCAGCAGCACCAAAACTGGTAACCAAAAGTCAAAATTGGTTGACTTACTGCTGAAACCGTATCTTTGCTTGTAGAAAGCGCCTTTTCCACATCAAAAAGAGTGTCCAATTTTACTTCAACCTTCTTGCAGGGTACTGAGACATCCTTGGCTTTTTTAGACTTTGATTTCTGCGGTCCAGTCTCACACCTAGGACACAAAACCTTCAAGACACAAACAGAACAATACATTTTACCCAATTCAGTGTTATTCACATCCTAAAAAAAGTACTGTTGTAAATAAGCATGTACCTCGAGGAGAGAATGGGATGAGTTCCTCAACAGGAATGTTTTAGCTGCACTCTCCTTCCAGGCCTGTACCTCAGATATTAAGCTTTCCAGTCGAGACAGTGGTTCCAACATTACCGGAATACTTCTGGCTCTTGACACAAGTTCAGATAGGGCAGCGAGACCAGGAATTCGGCCTCCAGCCTGAAGCAATAAACGTTTAAAATGGACCGAGTGCTACTTAATGCTCTTGGTGTCCAATCATAGGGTTATGAATAATGGAGAATTACAGAAACATGTAAATATACCTGAAGAGCATCTGCTTCCGTTATCCACTCTCTGCCCCTGCTCACGCACTCCTTAAGTTGAAGACAGCTGGGCAAGTATGCTGGGATGCTGTCCACTTCCTGTATAGCTGCCTCAAGAGTCTCAATACTATGACGAGGCCTAAAATAAGCAACAAAAACAAATAAGAGTTTGCATTATTTTACAGGTTTAAAGGGCCAAGATTAAACAACATCTTTCGTAAAGAACAACCATATTCAAGTCGTTGACATGCTGCTTTATTTTAAAGATTATTGGGTCAGTATTTTTAGTGTTTTATTCAAAGTATTAATAATATAATTACACCTTTCGAATATATTAATTTGACCAAAATTGACAGTTCAAAATAGCAGAATTTTACTATCTGTTCATCAAAAAATAATTACAGTTTCCACAAAAATATTAAGCAGCAATATACTAATACAGTCTTTGTGAGACAAACCTTACCGTCCCCAAACCTTTGAACAGTACATTGCCCAGCGCATCACCTACACTGTCCATACATTGTTCAATGTCACAATAGTTTAAACCAGTTAATCTGCCAGGAAACAGCTTTAAGTCAAAAGGCTGACCCGGCACATTTTTATTTCCCATCAGAACTAGCTCAACCATCCTTGTGTGTCTGCGTTTTACAACATGCAAGCTGGGAGAGCATGAACTGTACGGACAACGAGCCACTGAAAGAAATGGGTCAAATAAAAATTTGCAAACAAAATTTTACCAGAAGAGTTTGCAAATTATTTTGTTGCACAATCAACATGGTCATGTACACGGCCAATCCTAAACCACCATGAGTTGCTTTCACTTCTGAAGATCTTGATGATAACATTTTTGCTTTGAGATAAGAGTTTGCATGGTGCCTCATAAGCTTGTCAGTAAAAATTCTGCTACAATTTACTCACCATTTCAAGAAAAGTTTTAGAAAAGACACGAGGACGAATTATGACCGAATTTTCCTTTTTGAGTGAGCTATCCATTTACACTTACAAATTACATTAACATTTAACTTAAACACCAACCTAACAGTGAGCATGTTATGAGCCTTTTCTTCCCAGTGTTCACAGACAGTGAGTAGCTCCTGCAGGCGGGCCATGGTTCTTTCCACACAGGCATGCGCCGTCAGGCCCACTCCTTGATCTATGAGCCTCCTCATACAGTCTAGACTGAGGTCGGCTGGCTGATCGCTGGCTTCCTGAACGGCTTCCACCCAGCGGGCTTGCTCCAGCCTCTGCCTCAGCACCACCAGCTGGGGCAACTCCACATCCAAACCTGCACCTTCATCTAGGAGGCTCTGAAGAGCAGAGGAACCGGGCATGTCCTCTCCAAGCAGATCCAAGCTCTGTTGCTGGAACTGCTCGACACGGTTCAAGAGAGCCTAAGATGGAAGTAGAAACAAAAAATGTCAGCTCAACACCAATACATCTGGGAGAATAGCACTAAGCATGTTGTATGGTTGGGTACCTTTAAGAAAGGGGCCTGTCGAATGGTACAGGGCAGGTCATACAGCTGATTGACAAACGACCTCAGTTCCTCCACAGTGAGCTGGTTCTGAGACTTTCCCCCACCAGAGCGATATCTATTAACGCAAATACAGATTACATCCACTTAAAATTAATGAATGTGCAAGAACATCAGATTCAGCTCTACAAACCAGAGGAAAGAATAAACTGTACCTTGTCTGTCTCTTGCCGTTGAGGAGTTGTTGGGCCATTGAAGTACATCTATCTGCATTCTGAATGACTTGACGCAAATGACTTAGCAAGTCAGTCTCCGGGTATAACTTCTTCTCTGCTTCTACTATCAACGAGCGAAGCTCCTCCAAATCTAGGAAGCAGCAAAATTATATTTTAGTTTAAATAGCACTTTTAACTCAAGAGACTCATTACTGCACAACTGGTACATTTGTACAAAGCAATTAAATAATACCAAACGTTCAATTAATATGTGAAAACCAAACACATTAAAGGATTTGATGGCAGATGTTCTGCTACAGCTGGCTTAAGTCTTAAGTCATAATGGCATCAGCCAGCTGAAACAATTCTTAACACTTAGAATAAATGAATCATGCCTCAAAAGTTTGAATATACATGAATCAAGTGTAATAAAATGAAACACTGGGCTTTAGGATTCAATACTTTAATTACTAACGGATAAAGACAACCACACTTCAATAACTCACCACTTTTATTGTCGTGATCTGCTTTCAAAATCTTGTTCACTTTAGATGCCCAGTCTTCATAGGACTCTGCACGAGCCGTCAAAACCTGGAACAATGGCTTCAGTTCGGCAAGTGTATATTTATAGCTGTGCAAGTAAAAGATAAAAAGGTTAATTTAAGAAAACCTCCTAAACATCTAATTTGCATTTGATCTAGTATTGACAGGTTTGTCCTATGCTTTTGCAAACACACACTTGAGGGTGCAGCTTCTAGCAGGGCAAGAGCAGAGGTCCTCTATGTGATGGAGACAGACCAGCTGGTCGGGGCTACAGGGACAGGTGATGGCAGACAGGTAACAGGTGGTCCGGCACTTAGCACACTGCCTTTCCTCATCTGGCAGTAAATCATAGTCAACCTGTTGGGAGTGCCACACGCCCTGGAGAACAGCACAAACACAATGGGATCAATTAGTAACAGACAGACACACCTCGAATACAAACAAAGTGAACAGAGACAGAGCTACAGGCTTACTTCAAGTAAATAAATAAAAAAACTATATATAAAATATTACTATTGTAATATTATAGTGCGATAGACGGTAAGATGTGTATTTTGTGTCTATTCAACTAACTTAAGCTTAGCTTAAATTGGCTAACTGCCATTGAAAAAAAAAATAGCCACCCACCAGCTTATAGACTTTCTCTCGGAGCATCTTCTCTTCCAGAATCATGGCGCACATGTCCTTCTGAACAGCAGAGGCCAGTTCTAACTCTAGAGAGTCTGCCTTGATGGCAATATTACAGGTCATCTCATCATGGGAGAAAACACAATATCTGTTGAGGGACCGGTAGTGCTCGACACACTGCCGACCAAGAGGCATCTGAAATGCAAGGCCATAATTGAGTTCATTATCTTTCATAACTTACATTGCAAAATTTAAGCTTATCCTACATTTAAGTCACAATGATACTGAAGTAGCGACACATCACTGTTTTGTGATGTACACCAGAGTATGACAGAGTAGCATTGGTGGTTCACTGCATATTAAGATGTGGGTGTTCCCACATTAAAGGTCCAGGCTGCAATATTAATAACTACATTTATGTAACTGCATTTTCAGTAGAATTAGCTTGAGTTAGGATGCAGATGTAAAAGTACTTTCATAATCAAAAACAGTAACATCTGTAAAAATTGTAACAACCTAATTTTTATATTGGTAAATGTAATTAATTACTGTTGAATTGTACTAAAATTTACCACTGGTCTTCCATGACAAATTTATCATTAAACCACACACACAGCACCTCAACACCAAGGTAAAAATGTAACTATATGGTTACTAGGTATTTGCATGAAACAGTAGCATAGTTAAGTCCATTCAGTATATGCAGTAAATGCATAAACACTATAGCTTCATTACAAAACATACTGCAATTATATTCCATTACTCATTAATACATTTCTACATTAATAATACAATTTAATTAACTACGAATTACCCACATTTTAATGTTACTACAGTAAATCCATGGTAAATTATAGTGATTTGTATATTTAAGAGCCTTCTGACTGTATAGTTGTGCAGAGTTTCTCTCAGCACTGTTTCATCTGGCTTTAAATTACTTTTAACCACAAAGTCATTAGTGTTTTTTGCTGAATTTGAGCACCTCACACTGGATCTCATAGCACCATTTAGTCATTGCATGATCGAGGCATCTGCTCTAGTAAGTTACTCTGTACTTCTGCCGAGCACATGAATGGGCCGTGTGGCATAGTTCAAATGTTTAGCCCTAATGTCAAATTCAAACGCCTTTTACCCAGTCTGCAGTGCAGAAGTTGACTGCCTCAGCAAAGTTGAAGCCCTGGTTGAAACCACTGTGATAGGCCCTTGGAAAGGTAATGACAAACTCTCCAGCACATTGGTTTGTACGATAAATCTAAAGGAAGAAAGGAGGTACACAATAATAAACACTCCATCTTATGTCATTAATGTTTTTTTTTTAATCCGTAACTTCACTCACTGGTACTCCATGCTCCATGAGAACATTTGGGTTCATGATGGTGACCAGCTGGTGAAGCAGGTCTGGCTGAGACTCAAAGAGCTCAGGGGCCAGGCTCTTCATTACATTCTCCAACTGCTCAGCAGCATAGCCAGGAGCGCCATACCACGTCTTTGGCTCTCCCCTGCAAATCAAAACAACAAAAGAAAATGAAAAAACAACAATCTCAGAACTTGAGTTGTTTTTGCCTCAGAAGCTGTTAAAATGAAGCACAAACCACTCATTTAATAAGTCACCTACATAAAGAGCGGATACACTGGTTCAATCTACCACGTAAAATTGGTTACTTTTAATCTGGAAAGTTCAAGTGAATTACCAGTGCAGATAGTTGATGGAATAGCTCCAATGGTCCTCAATGTGCCAGCAGAAGGAGGAGAAGCACATGCCCACATAAAGCCATGGGAGCTTCATCCCACAGATGTCCGCTGTGACATGAGTCAGCACAGAGGCATCCAAAACTGGCATGTTGTTGAGGTTCCAGCCACTGCTCAGATAATCCTAGACAAAAAGAAACATTTTCATGGACCTGCATTTGTAATCTTAAGATTTAGGTTTGTGCTTCTGTACAGAAAGCAAAAACAAAGCATTTCAGGTCATTTCTGTACCTCCTCCTCTGGTGAGACCTTAAATGTGCCGTTCTTAACAGGGAAGCCGCTTCCGAAATCTTTTGAAGCAATATCAGCCCCATACTCTACAGTGACATCCTCTTCGATGGTGCTAACCAGCCTCCAAAACTCCTTCTCTACCAGCTCTGTGGGAACCATCTGACAAGCAATAAGGCCGATCACTTCATGTTCCACATAGTATACAACCATATGTGTCTCACAAAAGTGCTTTTTAACAGACATACATGAACGGGCATGTTAAAGTAGTCAGACTTGAAAGAGTCAGCCATATCTCCAAATGTGCGAAGGGTGTAGTCTCTTGAGGCCTGCTCGAAGCCAAATGCCACAGGTGGCTTACCACACTCCTAAAGAGAGAACAGAGATGCAAATGACTATTAAATACTGAGCAACGTCACATGTACGACCAGTCAGTAAGTAATAGGTGCAGAGAACACAAACAGGAGTAGCTGTATTAAGATTCTGACTTAGTCACTTGATTATTTAGTGACCTTACGTAAACTTTGCTTAAATATAAATACAAAAAGACAAAGATTTACAAATGCAGACATTTGGGAGTGGCTCACCTGAGCCAGGCACTTGGGGCATCTCCAGTCACCTTTGGGGACATCGTGGAGGGGTGGGATCAGACAGAAGGTGTGATAACTGTCGTCACACCCATCACAAAGCAATAGTCTGTCTTCATCACCTCCACCCCCACATACCAAGCATATGTACTGCTCCACCTATCGGGAAACAAAACAAAACATTGCCATAGAAGAACACATGGCATACTTTCTTTTGTGTGAAAATCAAATGGTCCTCTGACCTCAGCCCTCACCTTTGATTTTTCACCTTCAACTTGTTGCTCAATAGGTTCTTCTTTTATCTGCACTGGAAAATTTTGTACTGGAAGAAATATATGAAGTAAATAAGTTAGAAATGCCACACTACCATCCAATAGTTTGGGGTTGGTAAATTTCTTTTTTTTGTTTTTGAGTAGTGGTACGTATTTATTTTTATGTCCAAGGCTGTCTCAATGGCAAAAACTTAGCAGGGATAATTCAAGGAATTAGGATATAAACAAAAAAATCAGTTAAAAAGTACTTTAAAAAAACAAAAACAAAAAAAAACCTTAGATGTTAACCCATTTAATCCCACCGGTCATAATTGTAACCACAATTTTTGCTTGCATATTTTTCTGTAGTATTAAAAAGCAACTCTTATTATAAAGCACATGCTCGTATATAATGAACATTTAAGCTGTCTAAATGAGTTCAGGGAAGTTCTAACATGATTGGGTAGTTTGGCCATGTGACCATAAACATTCATTTCCTAGTACTGCCATCTGAATGGAAGGATAATGTCAAAGCTTAGAAATGACAGGTAAGTTTTCTAAGTTCATTTTTAAATAGCCAATACATCTTTTGCATGCATCATCATGAAAGGGTTATCTATACATACATATTAAAAAATTATATTATTACATTGTTTCTTTCTGTTGTTAAACTGCTGATAATTGAAGACGGTCAGGTATAACACAGGGAGTCTATGTCCCTCATATGTCATTCTGTGTTATTCTGATGAACTCTCTTTCAGACTGACCTTAAGTCAAGTTTTGGATTTACTTGATGCTGATGATCCAGAGCTTGCAATTTGCAATATAACACAGTTCCAACACAGTGACTTTGTGAATTGATTTGCAATAATGTATTGTTACATGTTTCTAGACATTTTTCAGTATTTGTTCCTTAATTTTTATATTTTTTCATAACTATGCTATTTATTTCCGTTTATAATGAAGTTCATGATAATTTCCTCTATGTTCCTATAATTTGTAATTTTGTCATCATTTCATTTGAATATGTGTTAAACTGCTGCATTAGATTGCTAATTTGTTATTTTTGAAACTGAGCCAGACGATGTTTACTTCTTGTTAATGAAATAAAACAAATTTCAACAAGTTAAACCAGGCCTTAAACTAATTGCTGGCTGGAGCTTTTTAATTTTTTTAATGCATTTACACTATAGACCTAGACTCCCTGTGTTCACAATTGTAACCAGAGATGAACCCATTTTTTCATGGACTTTTCAATTATTAAAAAAAAAAAAAAATAAATAAAAAATAGACATTTATTGTTTAATATCATTAAAAATACCACACAAATTCACATATGTCATCGCTAGGACAAATTTGGGATTAAATGGGTTAATACTGTGCCATGAAGAATTTTAAATAGAAAAAAAAAAATCATAATATGGTTTTGTACCTGGTTCTGGTTTTGCCACATATGAGCCCATTCTCCTCCTCAGATTGGGTTTGTTTTCACACACCTCGCCCGGTTCAGTTTTAAAACAGCGGCCCTATGAAAACAGGCAACATCAGTAATCAAGACATTACTATCTAGTAAACACCTACTCCAGGTAGGGCTGGACAATAATTCAATATAAATATGTATCACAATATAATTTCACAATAACAAGTGATATGATTTTTCAACATTTTAGTAATGATACTGAAAAAAAAAACATTTCCTGTGACCGAAGCTACATTTTCAGCATCATCAGTCTTCAGTATCACATGATCTTTCAGAAATCATTAGGTAGTGTATGTTTTTTTCTTTTCTTTCTAAAAAAAACCCCCCAAATATATATATATGTGTGTGTGTGTGTGTTATAGGAGGATGTTTCATAGACTTGGCAAATGCATTTTCATAGGTTTGTAGGTGTAGACAAATGGTTGTTCGATATAGGAATTATATTGTATCGACCAAAATTAAGAAACTTATCATGATATAAATTTTGGCCATATCATCCAGCCCCAAATCCATGTATGAATCAGATTTTTGTAGCTGTTCTTTACCTTGGTTCGTTTAGCTCTACGGGCAATAGTGCAGGTTTCCACTGGTTGCACCGACTGACGCTGGGGCAGGTCGTGGGGTTTGTACTCCTTGTCTTTGGTGTCATTAGTCAAAGTTGGCTTCTGAGAGTTCTGTTGGAGAAAGATATTTAATGTTGACAACGTGCAAGTAACAAGCCCATACATAAACAACAAAAACATTGCAATGAAAATTTCAAGAATACAATTGCATAGCTGTATTTATAACACTATTATAAGTGTGCACATGTGGTTTCACTCTTATTTAATTAACCAGAGAGCCACATGACAGCAGGGTGGACATTATTAAAGCCAGTAACAGTGAGAGGCAAAGCAGATCACCCCTAGGGTATTAACCATGGGGTAAAAGCAGCAGGCGAGTGGGCCTAGAGCTCATGACTCTTTGAATGAATTCACACCGCTTTATGGGTGGGGGGAAGGGACAGTGGGTACTGCACTGAAAAACATGCACATCAGAGAAAGCTGTTAACCACTGAACCCTCAGCAACACCAAAACACAGACGAACCGCCTACCAGACACTACATAAAGAGTAAAAACAAACTACAAATGACACCCTATAAAACACAGAAACACAACCTCAGGTTTGTTCACTGCACTTCATAGTTGTCTGTCCTGAAGACATTTATGCAAACTATTGTGCCTGCCACCTGATCAGCACTGAATGCATATGGTCAAAATAAACTAGGCTGCTTACAAACAATCCTTCATAAAATGAGGTAACCTTTCTTTTCAGATACAGCTGAGTTCTTCGCTAAAACAAACAAAGAAAAGTGTGCACCGTAACAAATACATTTATCAAGGAAGGAAACAACAATGTAAGGCTAAATAGAGGAAGTTATACAAGTGCTTTAGCGACCTCACCATAAGATTGGCTCCAGCCTGGAACAAATAAAATGGGTAGAGAATCCTCTCATAGTGAGCACGAAGGTGAGAGCCAACTGCTTTGCCGGGAGCAAAGCCCATCTTCAGTGCGATTTGGGTCCATCTCCGCTCTTTACAGACCACATCAAAGCCTCCCTCCTCTTTGACCAGCTAGATGGAGACAGGGGGTCAAAGAAGACATGTTTACACCCATATTTCATTTTTAAAAGGGCCAATAAGAAAGCATTAAGTAATGAGCTGTAAAATTTGCACATGGCCACTAGAGATTACATAATCCTACCTTGTAAAGCACATATAAGTCCAGAGTTTTGCGCTCAACGTGAGGAATTTTCAATGTACAACCCTGCAGTTCCCAGAACTTTGCTATCTGGTCCAGGAAGTTGAGCTTCACTCTAGTCTGGGCCTATTAAACAATACAATACAACAATCAAACAAAGGCATTGATCTTTCAAAACATTCTGGCTTGCAAAAGAGAAAGCATCATTGCATTGACTTTCTATTATAATTTACACTAATGTGCAAATATTTGGGATCAGTTAGATTATATGTTTTCAGCAAATATGCATTAAATTAATCAAAAGTGACAGTAATACACTTATAATGGTACAGAAGACTTCTAAAGACCTTCTACTCATTCAAGAAAAAAAGAAAACTCAGCTCAATTGATATCAACATTGATTATTCTTAACTAAGTTTTATTACAGAAGTACATAAAAAATGAGAAAACTTAGAGTTTTTACTGTATTTTTGAACAAATAATCTTATATTGAGAAACCAAAAGTGGTGACAACAATAAGGACTTTTCTTTTTGTTAGTGACCTCTTTAAAGATGACACGAAAAACCCTGTGGCAGACCAAAAAGAGGTCACGCAGGTTGCAGGTTTAGGTTTAATAAGGCCACGTGAACATATCTGCAAATACAAAATATCTGACAAGCAGGACACAAATAAAGGTCTCACCTCTAACTCGTTGAGTCTCTGAATGCGTGGAGTGAAATGCAGTCTGTCCACATCACAGGCAAATGGTGGCTGCCAACCCTAATATTTAAAGAAAAAAAAATGTGTTAAGCTTTTATGCTTACCATTTGCCACAAGTCAAAGTCCTGTCTAAAGGAAGAAAATTACTTGTGCTTATATCTGCATCTGGGGTTTTCATTACGCCATCTTTCCACTGAACAATGATGTTTATGAATTAAATATATAATTGATATAACAATGTACTCAAAAAAAAAAAATCATAATTTGTTTTCCACTATATCACTTGTGTTATATGTCATAAGGTAGGTATTAATTTCACAGTACACATATTAAAGTTGGTGCAGATGTCCATTGGCACGATTCTGAAACCATTCAAATAATATTTGGACATATTTAAGTAATGGTACACATTAGCCATACAATCATATTCGCATTACAGCACAGTACGAGTACAGAAGACTACAATACATTTCTCTATCTTTCCACTGAGGCCGTTTTGGGGTGTTGACATTGTGAATAACAAGACAAACGCAAAAATATGCATAGCTAACACAACATCTGCGCAAACGTTTATAAAAAAGGTCTAAAAACAAACAAACACAGAATTTCACTTCTCACTTGCGTTATTTACATCAAATTTCAGTTTCAGTGGCCAAATGCAAATACACAACAACTCGCACAACATGGAGGACAACGGCGGAGACCAATTACGCCACCTCAAACTTCAGCAATATTTTACGTTTGTTTCAGTATTGAACTTAAACCTTTAAGTATTTGATAAACGACAGAAATATGTTGAGCAATGCAGCGGTTTTACGTTGTACGCTAACTAAAGTGGTCGTTGTTAATCAAAACAGTCTTTCCGTAGCACCGAATAAACAGTAGAAAACGCATTTGGTCCACTTTTGAATCATATACAGACCCTTTAAGGCCATATTACAAACTGAGATGACCAAATAAAATGTTATATTTAAAAGCAAATGGTTTTACGTTAAAGGTATAAATAGGAAGTTGCATGGTTAAGACAATGTCCAGTGTTCAAAAAGTCTAGATTATTCGCAAAATGTTTTAAACTAAAAGGCAAAATAAAGTTATATAATACTTTGAAATTAACTATCGAGGATTGCTCCTGTTTGGGTGGATGCATTCTAGCCAACATTGATTTTGGGAGACAATAACAATCACTACATTCAACATTTTCCATCTAGCTAACGTTTATTAAAATTACCCACAAAAAAACTGTCGTGGTGCTCAAAAAGGAAAGCAAGAGTACGATAAAAAAACTCTCTTGAGAAAAAAAAACGATGTTATTGTGGTCGCTATTGGAGTAAACCACACGCAAGCATTCACGCATAGCTAGTAGCTGCGCGCACACGCGCACACGCCGCTACGAACGTTCGCAATGGCTGGAGCCGCAATCCGCCATGTTGAAAAAACCTGTCTTCAGAAAAAGTGTTTCGGGATCTGCGATCCGCGACTAAAAAAGACGGCCGAGCACGGGCGTGCGTCTGACAGTTCTGATATATGTCGAAGAAACTTACCGGGGGTGGTCGGATCTTGCAGATACCCGTGTTTTCTGCAATTGGACGTATTTTGTTGATGAACCCAAAAGGGTCGGCAAATTCCTCCCAACTGGGCTCAAAGACAGGGCACTCCGGTGGTGGAATAAACTCGTTGGGTCGTGAATGGGTCATTCTGGGGAACTTGATCCAAATGATGACATGTAGAAACTGCAGTAAACTGTTTGAAGTTGAAGTAAATGTTTTAATTAGTCTCGAAAAGATGCCATATTAAAGAATGATTACACCTGAACTCCGACAATTAACATCCTCATCCACTTTGGGAAACGTACACACAGGCGGTGTGCAGACGTTACAGTGCTTAGTAGTCTTCCGCTTTCAAAAGTAGAGACGCTTGATTTTCTTTCTCCATCCGACTTTCTCACCAATGTAGATTTTTTAAAGTTTTTATTTGTGCATGTAAAACGCACACTTTATTTTTCCATAAGGTATGGCAAGTGGAAAATACGCATTATTCAATATCACAACACTTATGTAACGATCAATACTAACAAAGCTTTTGGTTTTGTAATGGTCAGCAATGATCAGGACGATACAATAAAGGATTGAATATGTGTTACTTCAATCAACTGTATTATAGCAAACACAATATAGAATTATATTTCAACTCTTCGACACACGGTTTATAAAAGTCACCCAAATTGTTATTATCGAGCGTGTTGGCTTTTTTTCTGATCTCTATCTATCTCTCCGCAAAAGGGTAAACATTTGAAGTAACAGACAGTACTCTCATAAAACCTGTGGTCAAAAACAAAGCTTGTATATAAGGGAAACCCGTCAAAAACTTTCGTGCATTTGTGTTTTAACGTCTCCACTGAAGTGTTTTTAAAAAGGCAGAAGTAGGCTGCCATTGAATTAGAGAAGTGACTTGCGCGGAATGATATGCCACAGCTTCATTGTAACCGGAATTACTTCTTTAAATGGACTCTTTCAAGTTACCCACTCGGAAGTAACAGATGTTGTCCAGGGACGATGAATTTAGTGACTCTCCACCCGACTGACATTTAAATTCACGATTAACCCCTGGACTGGAGTGACATCGTGCAAACAGCACATCAAAAACCATTTGACTATGTAATCCGTGGGCATTTGTAGCGTCACATGACCCGATTTCGGAATGCAGGATCCTTCAGCGGAAAAACGAAACACTGTGCCAAGACAGAAAGTATCTCACCGTGCTGGCGCTGCGCTTGACTTCTGTCTTTACATATCTTTGTGCAGAAGGTCCATTAACATCCACCGTAGTATTCCATGCGCGCAATATCTATGAGCACGTACCACACGTCAACTCGGAAGCTGTCGCCCCCTATAACACAGGACAGATATCCCCGGTTCCCTGATCCGCCTATTGCAGGAAACAGCCACAGCTCTATTCCTCCGAGGCAGACTGAGGTGTGGCAGCAGTAGCCTGACCTGCTACCGACAATAGTTCAAGGATTTTGTTTTTTGAAATTAATATTGCCAATTTGACTGTTTCATGGTTTATTTTCCCCGAATCACTTTGTTCATTAATATTCTTGTTCACAGCAGCACATGCAGTCGGGGTGTTTAGGTATATATATATATATATATATATATGTGAGTGTGTGTGTGTGTGTGTGTGTGTGTATATGTATATATAAATATAATTGTTTTTTTCAAATAAGTTTTATGTATGAAAATGATCAAACTCTCTATAAATTTGATGCATATTTGATCCACTTTAAATGCTGACTATATATACACATATATAATCAATATTAAGTGTGGATGTATAATATTCATCTATATACATATATATTTATTGTTCAAATATAAACATAATTTGAAAATGATGTGCATGTGTGTATACATATGCAGTCAAAAAAAAAAAAAAGATTTCAGACACCAGATATCATTTTTTTTTAACTTTTGGGTGCAGGACACTGTTGTTTATTTTTTATAAAGGAGGGCGGCAGAGTAAAGTAAACTGACATATTATATATATTTAAAAAAAATCATCATACAGTGGACTACCAGTAAAATAGCTATAAATGTTGGATTACAAATTATTCAGATACTTTGCCCGGAAAATGTTTTATTTTAGCGTTTTTTCAGTAATTGCCAATGCAACCTTTTACACTACAGACTGAAAAAAAAGCATTGCTTGCTGATTGGTTGACCTAAATTAGTATTATCTGTGTGCTTAAATTTAACAGCCGACAGCTAATGAATCCAACCTAATTCATTATATACCTTTCTATCTATTTGACATCATCAAGATGAATTTGTTCATAGTTTAATTCTGAGTAATATTTTGAAATGTTGATAGTGTCTGTGTGAATTCTGTTTAACTATATATACACAAATACATATGTGCTTAAAAAAAACACACAAAAAAACGCTCAAAACAATTTAGAGTTTTATTTTATTACGCTTCAGTTTGTATTGCAGGTGTCTGCTGAAATGATCAAGGATGAATGTTATTTGACAAGGGCCGTCCTTCTAAATCTTTTCACACACAAAAATGAGTTTTACCATACTCTAGCTTGTCTATGGAGAGACAAAAATAGTGGAAAGAACTTGTGTTAAAGAATGTTTAAAATGATTGCGTCCCTTTCTTTTTGGCAGACTGATGATAAACAGGTGCAGTATTAAGCATACAGTTCGGTGAGAATGAAAATGTCACAATAAAAAAAAACATTATACAAAAACCAACCACATTTATCTGAACTTTACCAAAAGAACAAAATATGAAAGCCACTTGTGTCATGTAATCGAATACCAATTTTCCAAACAGTGACTTCAGCACATGCTCTATTCGTGGTTCACCCTGTCCAATGCCACATAGAAGCTTTTCTTGTCATCCAGGCAGTGCCAACCAATGGGTCCGATCTCACAATCTGCACAAATAAGGTACTTCACTTTGCCTACATCTTTCGTAAAGCCCACATTCTCAAACGTGTACATGTCATCAACCAGCCAGTGAGCAGTCAATGTGTCCCCTTCCAACGTCCCGTCTGACTGACCGATGGAGGTTTTCTTTCTCATTGCAGGCAGAAACAGCTGGAAAAAATGGGAAGGGGTTTTGCGTGGACAACAGAGGACACAACAGTCTTAAAATAACATTCTCATCGCTATTATATTTAAGATAATGTTTTAAATGACAAGTCAAGAATATAATTCTGCAAATTCTTTACTTAGTTTAAATTATATTTAACTATTATGCGATGCAACACGTAAACCAGAACTATATTTAAAATGTTTTACCTCTTTTTCTGCAAACAGTGCCATGCCTGGGCAGAGCACTTTGGAGCCACATCTCTGGCACAACACTGCTTTCACATTTTTACCATCTTCTGACACGAGAGAGGGGTCTATAGATCCCTCGGGAGAGGAGGTCTGTTTGCTGTCATCCATGTTAGTAAGCAACTTTGTTCAAACTGAAAACAAAACGTACAGTCAATTAGATTTTAACATACATTACTTGATATAGATCGGTCGGTCAATACATCTACTATGGTATTAATATAAATAGCTAACTGGCTAAACAAGTAACAAGTAGGGAAGAATACTTGCCTCCGAGTCAGACCATGAGGAAAACTGATCTGGTAAGAGACAGATGTATTCCCCTAATATAGTCGTAGAAATGTTAAATACAAATATGGCAATTTAGCTAAAGACACTAGTTAGAAAATACTAGCGGACTACTGTCGGCTATTGCTAATTTTTGCACAACCGCTAAAACCGACCGGTTGAAAACAAGAGACAACTTTTAGGTTCCGCTTAGACTCCATTTTTATGCGTTGTAACGTTAGTCGTTGTGTTGACAATGTCCGGAAAATACCTCACACATGGATTATTGCGTATATTAGATTTTTTTTTTGGATATATTTAGCAATCCTCTGTTCGGGTAGTGTGTTTTTTTAAAAATTACAAATATATAATAAAACAGACCTCCAGGGATTCGCTTGCGAACATATCCAAATCTCCATTGTATCGTGAACAGTTAATAATCTCCGTCATATAAATCCACCAAATAAAAGAAACACAATGTATGATCCATAAATATTTATTTAAACATTCACATTTCAGTTAAATGTAAATGACTTACCACCGCTACACATAACACATGAATATATGGATAGTTAATCTCTGTGGTAAAGCCACACAATTAGCTTATGTAGTTAAAAAGGATCAAACACTACTTTTTTACAAACAGCAGTTTGAGAAAGTTCATCAATAAAGGTCAAGCTTTTTAATTTATGTTATCTTTTTAATAATGTGATTGGATTGCTTGCTTAAGTAAGTTAACTATGCTCGAAACTAATGAAATTTACTACACTGTAGTTTTTGGCCCATCTATGTTAAACCTATTTCCAGTGGCCTAAGGCACAGGAATATTCTTATACTTTACAGGAAAGTTTATATTTTACAGACTGCACAGATGTATCCATGCAGAGGCTTTAATAACAATGATATTTGATATCTGTGCAACAGTTGACCTGTATGTTTTTATTTGACCTAGAAGTAAAGGTTAAAAATTGTGAGTGTTCAAAGCAGGTAGACTTTACCAAAACCCCTCAAACCCTTATTTGCCCTTTGTGCAGTTTCCAGTCAAACACATTGCTCTATTCATCAAAGTTTGGCCAATACTTTGGGTGCACATCAAATGATGCCAAGAATTGTTTGTTTACAATAAGCAAAACCTAGATGCATTATATTATGAGGGGGCAACTCTACAGCTCAATGAAAGTGCTTTTCACTACAAAAGATACACGTCCAATCCTAATAGATTGTGCTCAAATGAAAGTTTGATGATAACAAGAGTCATCATGTTCCAGCTATCGGATACTTGTACAGTCTATAGCGCCCTTTAACCACACAAATACTATCATTAAATGAAAAGTCATGGACTCTTTGTAACAGGAAAAAAAAGTCAAAACAATCAAGGTAAAAACTCAAAGGGAAATAAAAACAAATGGAATGAAAAGAAATGTGTGCGCTAAAAATCCTATTGAAAAGTGATGTGTTTGTAGAGCTCTCAGAGGAGAGTGTCATCAGTGCAGCCTCCCTCAAGGCCATAGCGGAACTCCTGCAGGTTGGACACGCCATAGAAATGAATGAAGGCCGCTGCCACCACCAACACGTGGAATATCTGGTGTGAGTGAAACTAAGAATAGAGCACAAGCAAGTGAGTTTCAGAACAATATTAAGGAATTCATTTCTTCACTATGACAAAACAAAAACACATTATCCTACCCAAATATCGCATTTGCCTGGGAAATAGCGCTCTGGGATTCGTGCAGCATACAGCCCAGCACCTGTGATGTACATGGCACCCATTAAATAGAACCAGCCCATCTGTCCAACAGTAGTGGCCTTGACGAAACCCTCCTCGATGGTGAAATGCATGGTGGGGACGATCCCGCTCAGTCCAAGACCCATGAAAACTCCTAAAAGTAAAGGGAAAATATACTTTGAATGAATGCACTGTTGTCTTGCACTATTATAGATTTTGTTTGTAATCATTTTGATGATTTGTAATTTTTATTTTATTTATTATCATTTTATAAAAGTAATATAAAAAAAAAGCAACTGTACAAATTGAAAACCCAACCCATTGATGCTAAATAAAATCACAAAGATTTTAAAAAAGGTGATACAACATTAAAAGCTAAATGGCTAAATTTACATTTATAAACAAATGGATGAGATTTCTTTTTTTCTATTAATTTTCATTGCATCACTTCGGAATAAATTTTTTTAGCATTAAAGATTGGACTAAACTGAGTCAAACCTGCCACCATTGGGGCAAATAAGTGACTGCCCACCTGCTCTGGTGGGTCTGTGACGGGGAGTGGAGAAGCGGTCCCACTGGGCAACGATAATAGCTGCAATGCCCAACACACAGACAATTGTGAGGTAGATGAGACGCGGCTGAGGAGAGCAGTAGAAGGAGTAGTAAAGCCAGGGTACAAAAGAGCCCATGATCAGCAGAGCAATGCCAGAGTAGTCTAGTCTGAAAGAGAGAGAGAGAGAACACGAGAAACAGGGAGATTAAAGTCACTTAAGATCAATTCAAATAAAACATTTAATAACACCACGATAAACTTACTTGGAGAAAGTGCGAGAAACTTTCTCAGAATGGCAGTAGACAGTGTGAAAAAGCCAGGAGAAGCTGAGGCACAGCACTGCACCCAAGAAGAACATCCCGAACACCACCTTCTCTTGCAACGGGGCCATGAAGTACATATTGGGCCTTAGCATGGTAAGTGTGCCCAGGCACAAGAATAAGATTAACCCTGTGGGGGAAAAAAATTAAAAAAGTACTGGGTCATTGTAATGCATACTTTACTTTTTGACTGGCCATTTTATTTATTTAAAACATTAGAATGCAATTAAGTTTTAGTACTCCTTTTCCTTTTTGTTCTCATGGATGCTTAGTCACTGACCCCATTATATATTGATGTTATTTTGTATAATTATCTCGAAGTCTTAATGGCAAAATTCCTTTTCATTTGTTAACATAAAATAGCTATTATATTTCCGCATAGGTAAAAGGTTCCCCCTGATCCCACATGCTCTCAAAATTAGAGTGGTGTTTGTTCATGTAATTGATCTGCTGCATACTTAATGCACTAAATATATGCATGAGGTGCACAATAGCCACTATTCTCTGTGACGGCAGGACACCGTAACTCAAATCTTACCCAACAAATGAGTCCAGATATTCCCGGTTTCTGTGTGGATCCTGAAAATGCTCCCAAAGCAGGCACGGAACGAGGGCATGGGAGGGCGATGACCGTGCAGGAGGTAGTCATTGTCTTTTAGCCACTCTGGGAGGACGTGAAAGGGAATGACCCTCCAGCGGCCCTCCCAGACCTGCACAACAGAGATCCAGCATGAATTTCATTCGATTTCGGTTTAAACTTTAAAACGGTCATGCACGACGATCCCACCTTGTGCACAAACTCCTCCATCTTCTCCATTGCATGGTGAGCCTGCAGTGGTAGCGTCAGAACTTCTCCAACTTCTTCATCTTCCTCTTCATCCTCAGCGAGACCGTTTGCTCCCTGTAGTCACAATCAGAGCTCAAAAAGGAGCTTGCAACACTGCTGGCACCGAATATGAAAGACTCTGCAATGCATTCTGATTAATAATTACGTGGCTTGCCTCCGACTGGACTCCTTTGGCTCCTATGGGGCCGTTTTCCTCCAGCAGGGGACCCAGCTCCATCAGCTCCACGTCAGCTGAAACGTGGCATTCCTCTGTGACCTGGCAGTCCGCATGACTGGCAGACCTGATTTGGCCTGACATCAGTAGACTGCCCTGTGACCCGTCTCAGACCTCTGAAGCCTCCACTTCAGTTCACTGAGGGCCAAAAGTAATACATTCAATCAAAACAAAACTTCACAGTCAAAGTCAAGTCATGACAACATCAGTGACCCGTAACAACAACAGAGCCTGCTTACCTCTGACAGGAGCTTTGAACACTGGCAGGTCTAAACCTGCCTCCTGATGTTTGCCTCGCTATGAAATTGCATTCAGTCTAGGGGAAGAAAAAACGAAAAACAACTAGATATTATCTCTGCTCACACTGCTGCAAAGTAGTTCACCCTGACTGCATTTATTAAAACTTATTGGACATCATAGGCACAAATATAATTCAAATCGTTCTAGTTCGTTTGTAATATTTATGATTTATCTTGTAGCTTGTTGTTTTGGTGTTACACTGCAACTCTTAAAAAAAGGCTTTTGTATCCTAATGGAAAAAAACTGATTTTAAGCAATTTAATTTAATAGTAATTTTGTTCGTTCAGAAGAGTCGTGAAATTGTGAAAATGAATGACAGATGTACATGTATTTCTAAATGAGGTAAGAACTGTTCTGGGGGCTGTTCCATAAAACAAGATTAGAGTACAAGCCAGGCTTATTTCGGTTAGTCAGGCTTACTGTCAGTAGATTTGTTAGAAAATAAGTCAGACTAACTGAAATAAGCCTGGCTTATTTGGTAAACTGGTTTTATGGAACAGGCCACAGGGTACTCTTAATAGTTTATTTTTCAATAGTTGTCTTTTTTTCGACGGCTTTACAAAAATAATTTGTAGCGGTTGACAAAAACGGAACAACCATAAACAAAACAAATGTATCAAAAATCACTAATTCGAATCGAACTTTCGAACGCACATATCGTTCCAAATTCACTGTTTAAATAGCTCAGTAGATAAAAAAACAAAAACAAAATAAACGTCACAACTAGCATTGATATATGTATGAAGCGGGAGCTCATACCTATGACTAACGGTAATTAGCCTGCTGGCTAACAACGGGCTTTAAATTTTAGGAGAGGAGCAGCCAAAACACCGGTACACGTCATTATCAGCACTTACGTGATATATAACATAGCAACAATGATATAACAACAACTACATGATTGTCACAAAATTGTCTCTTAACAACGATTAATTAATAAGTACGACATCAAGCCCTTTAAAGAGCCAAAGGGGTTGTAATTAGAGCAGGTTAGCATTGAGACACAGAAACCGCTACGCACCGCTAAACTACTGTCTGGATGCGTTTACAACAACATTATGAATCCCAAATACGCCTTTACGTTTAAATGATGCATTTTATCGTTACCTGACGTCCGGATCTGCTGTTAAAGAAATAGGATCTCTTCCGGATGGCCACCGAACTGCAGCAGGATGGAGAAATAAAGAGATGAAAGCTGCTGTGTGTCAGACGGCGAGTTCAAACTGGCTCGCTGTTGTCTTTGAATTAACGCCGCGGTGGCGCCGCCTGCAGGAGAAAGGCGGCGTTGGATTTGGGAAAGCCCCCACCGCGCTCTTTAGGGGCACTAACCCATTTATTTGATGGTTCTTGTGAAGGTTTCCAAATTTAGAGCAGTAATCTCCCAGCAGGTGATTTATTTTATTGTAAAAGACCAGACAGGGGCGGTTGAACATCCATCTGAGGGCTGCACAGAAAACCTGAAGCGCTTTACCATACCGCTGCGTGCTTGTTTGTGTACTGGTCACATTTATCTAGCACGTGCTGGCAAGCTTTAGAAAGATAAAAATCCTACTATCAGTCTTTCAAGATGGAGTATTTTGTGCTAAACCAGCTGGCCTTCGTTTACAATCTCCTATAATCCCCAATCCACATCCTAGTCTTTATAATCTCGGTGAATGCAAATGCAAGCATCATATTATGACCATCATGTATTACAGAGGCAAAAATAATTAAAAACAAGAAGATGCAGGTGAAAACAATTTAATAAGCACTTCTTAGTTGCCTTTGCTTTAGTGCATTTCATATAAAACAACTGCATTGCATTTAAATTCAACATTGTTAACATAACAGATAAACGTGTAGTGCGGCATGCATACAATATTCAAGTGAAAGCAAACGCAGCTCATATCATGTACATTAAACGTGAACGCCAATCACGTCTCACAAGCACATGTATAATAATATTCAGCATTAAGATATGCAAGCGGGTGTTGTAACACTGGTGCTTTTTTAAGTGCATTAAATTGGATTCTTTTGTAGTAGTATCAGCAGCTTTTAGGCACAATTTTCAACATAAAGCCTGAGGATACAGTAGTAGACAGTCTCTGTATCATATCATAGAATTACAGGCTTTTAAAACGAAGAACCAATTACCTCTGGACAGACTAGCACTTAAGCATTTCATATTTATTATATACGCTCCATAAAATAGATATTTGCTGTATATATGATTATATTTTGCCACACAACTTAGTATCTTTGGAGTAATTTGTGACTGGGCCCTGAGCATTGAGAACGGTCTAATATACAAAGCGTTGGCTCTGCCGGTAGCCCAGTTTGTCCAGGTTGGGATTACAGGCAAACTGGATCATGGGTGGTGGACCGCACATGAGGATCATAGAGTCATCGCTGGGTGGAGGCAGGTGCTCCTGAATCATCTCAGCACTGATGAAGCCCTGACTGTACTCCCAGTCTGCAAAAAATGTCAATGCATGTAAATGTCAAAGAAAAATATGATAAAACATGTCCCGAAGTTTAAGTTTAATTAATGTGACCAAGTAATATGTGCTTTAAAGAAAGATTTGCATGTGTACGTGTATACATGCATGTGTGCATTGTTATGGTTGCACCACAATGTACAAGAGGATTTGATTAGAGTTGGAGCTGAACTTTGCAGGACAGTCGATCACCAGGAGCAAGATAGGGCACCTCAGAGATAAACTAACCTTATCTTTTCATAGACATTTTTGACTTTATGAAACAAATAAATGTTTTCAATATTTTAGTCATTGTCATAGTCATCATTACGTTATTGTATGTATGAATGACAATTTTAAATCGTATATCAAAAATGTCAATGACCAACATATACTACCATCAAAAATGCTGGGATTAATATTTACTTTTTGAATACTTTTACTCAGAAAGGATGCATTAAATTGATCAAAAAACCTTCCTACAAAAATATTACCTGTTTTCAACACTGATAACAATAAAGAATTTTTCTTAAGCAGCCAATCAGCATAATTAAGGAGGGAACGTGTTACTAACGCGTTAATGAAACTGATAACTCAAGTAAATGCTATCTACATTTTAAAGTAGCGCTGCACGATTAATCATATCGCAATCGCGATGTCAGCCTATTTGATTACATTACAGCAAATGTTGCGATTATATTAAATAAACAAATGCATTCGTTGACGTAACGAGACATTCATTCTTGCGTTCAAACCAGATGCCAATGAAGCATTAAGCCCGAGTGATTTACATGTTAAGTCAATGCAATGAAGCAATTAGACATCCTGCAGCACGATTCGCGCGAATTAAGCAGTGCGTTAAACAAGCCGGTTTTACACTGCACGCATAAGCGGCACAGAAGTGGCGCATACGCAGAGCAGGAGAGCGCGCGCCAATTGTGCTTTCATACTGGCAGCTTGTACTGCAGTAGGCTATAGACAAGCATCTTTCTGTCGTATTTTCCAGCGTTCATCTCCGAACACTGCATGCCATGTGCTTTGATTTATGTCATTTCTCTGCACCCGCTACGCGCTTCTGCGCCACTCCTGTGTGCTCTCATACGTTAACATGGGCGCCGAAAAAAATACGCGCTACTGGCGCGTGCAGTGTGAAACCGGCTTAAACTCGACATGTTCAAGCGTCCAACCACATGCGAATAGCGAGATATATTCGCCCAAGTCACCTCAGGTGTGTACGCACTTTTAACAAAGAGGGTTTTTAGAAACTGATTGGCACACTGGACGAGAGATACCAAAAGAAATATACTAAGTATATGTTACATCCTGCTAAAATGTTTTGGGACAACATCTAAAAATATAAAAATGGGTATTTGTTTTATTTATCTGTACTTTTGGCTTTTTAATTTTATTTTAAATGTTAATTTAATGTAATTTAATTCAGTAATGTAAAGATGTTACCGTTATTTAATTTTGTACAATTGAGTTTTAATTATTTGTTGCTAGATTGCACTGTATACTGTATCTCAGTTGAGAAATACAGATTTCAGCATTATTAGTCATCTGTGTGTGCATTTTCCTTTATAACAAGCAAGTTGAGTCAAACCACTTATATATCGTATCGCAATTTTGAAATTAATAATCGCAATGTGACATTTTCCCCAAATCGTGCAGCCCTATTTTAACGTATAAATAGAACAGTAATTCTAAATTGTAATAATGTTTCCCAATATCAGTTTTTACTGTATTAATAATCAAATAAATGCAGCCTTTGTGAGCATACGAGATTTTCCTGAAACACAGATAGTGTGCTTTACCATCTTGCAGGTTAGGTAGGAAGTCATATACCTGCAGGAGCTCTGTCTACTGTGAACCAGAGTTTGAAGCGATCCGGGTGCCTCGCCTGAATCTCCTCCAGTTCATCCTTCAGCAGAATGTCCTTCTCAGTCTGGAAGACAGACGAAAGGTGAACAGACTCATTTTATACTTGCCAAGTAGTTTAATCAAATACTTTAAGAGCAAACAAAAAAAGGGACAATACACACACACCCACAAACAAAAAATGTATCAATACATTTGCAACAACCCCTTCTCTAATGAAACACCAACCTGGTTAGCAAACAGCAGACTGCATGTCGTTGTGTCACTCTGGTTTTTGACAATGTCACGAATCAACTGCAACATTGGCGTAATGCCTTCAAAAGGAGGAGGAGGAGGACAAATGATTTTACTGATCATACAGCTTCATTTTAACTAGGAACAATGAGAGAGACGCTCTACCTGTTCCTCCAGATATAAGACCCAACGTTTTTGCAGTCTTAGTCTCAGCAGGGGCCTTCTTATCGGCCTGTATAGCAAAGCAACCTGTTGGGAGGAGATGTAGGTGTAAGGTGTGACCACTGTGTAAACGCATCCATCTAAATTCAGCTCAAATATTGATAGTAAACATGCAGAGTCAGACCTTGCCCCTTGTACTCCAGCAAACCTCCTGGTCCTCTGAAGTCAATCACATCTCCGATCCTCAAACTCTCCAAGTACTGGGACATCTTTCCCCCTTCTGGGAACTTTGGGTGCGCATTCTTAAAATAAATCTGCAGAAAGAAACAAGTCAGCTGATGATTCTACCATTAAAAAAAAAAAACCCAGGAGCTTTTACTAGAAGTATAGAGAATCTGAACCTTCACAACGAGGTCAACGAATCCTTTGTCATCGTCGCTGGACACTGGTGTGTAAGGACGCACAATCAAATTCCCATCAATCCTGGCAGAGAGATAAACATGCTTGCCTTGAGAAAGAAAGACATAGAGAAAGAGCACTTTACTGTTAATATAATTAGATACATACCCCAGTCTATACATCAAGTACTTGTTTACACCAGGTATGAACATCCGCATCACGTGATCTCATCACAAGTGGAGACACATCTGGTCTGATGCATCACTTGTTCTGTCAATATGTTAGTGCACGTTATGCAAAAAGGTAAAGGTAAAATAATAATTATTATTATTGCAATTATAATTAATAAAAATTAAAATGCCGTGTGTAAACAGTATCCAAAATGTCTAATGCATGTTTAAACAAGCTGCTTTTCAAACCCTAAGTTCATTTATCATTTAGCACACAGTTCTGATCCACAGCGTTCTACATGATAGGACAGGTGTGGGATTTCAGCATGCTTCAGACCAAGCCCTGCAACCTTTGTGTTAGCTAAGTTACTAGAGAAACTGTCGACCCACCACCCAGTCCGCAAATACTACTTACCTACAGGTAAACCCAAAACATGCTCTGGGCTGGGCAGGGCGAACCGAAACCTGCGGGTATCGTGGCTTATGATCTGCAGTAAAGAAGAAAAATGCCTTATTTAGTCATTATCACAAATATAAATTCAAGCACATGGAAATAAATAGACTGGGTAAATACCTCTTTGTCTACTAGTCTCAATTTGTATTTTTCAGAGGGATCTATAAGGGTAATCTGTGGTTTCCTTTTCCTGTTAAAGTAATAATAACCCAGCAGACCTGCTGTTGAGACCAGCACGACTCCAACAGTCACTGCAACTGTAGTGGACTGAAATACAGATTAGTGCACATGAACTTTAAACAGAAAATTATCAATTATGAATAAATGCTAAACATGCATGCAATATACCAGTGAGAGATTTCTTCGCTTAAATGCCTGGTTGAATCATTTGTAACTGTTATTTCTAATAATAAACTCTGACGTTTGATTTGGCATCACATTTCAAGAACTGTCTGCTGAGCTATTTTTCTACGAGACAAAACTGTTCTTAATACCAAACAACTGAACAATCTTGTCTTGAGTTAATGACATGACTAACGTTAGTCAATAATGTGTGCTGATAAACAATGCTATGTTAAGCAAACTTGGTAGCACGCCAGAGCAGCATTTCCTCTGAATAAAAGTTCACTGTTTCAATTAAAGTTTAGTGTACTACTTTAAAGCTTTATGACTTACCATCACGTAACTCATGACGGCTGATGTGCGTCTGCGAGGAGCTTCAGTCGGAACGGATCTTCAGACTAAACATTAGTCGACACACCCATGAACATGCAGACTAAGGGCTCTGTGTTGGAGGGAAATAACGATGCGCAGTTATTGCGCATAATAGAAAAATTCGAACAGTGCATTCCGTTCTGCGTCATCCCATCCGCACTGCAACACTATCTAATGTCTGTGGTCAGCGTCTGGATGACGCAGTGAAACCCGGAAACCCACAAAACTAGGTCAAAATAAAAGTCCTTAAATTTCCATTTGTCAAACATTTAATAAGCTAAAACCAAATTAATCGATTTCTTGATTTCTAATAATCAATTTAAAATTACATGTTTAATATTAAAGTACAAATAATAAATGTCCTCTGATTTTTTTTGCTTACAAATGAATTTAAAGAGTTAATTTGCAAATGCAGATGCAACTAAAAAACAGCTAACACAATAAAAACATGTTTTTGTGAGTTACACGTTTTTGGAAATAAACTCTTCATATATACAAAGAAAAGGCAATATATTTTAAAATTCAAAAATATGAAAAATTAAATGTCCAGAAAATATTTTATTTATTAAAAACACAAATATATTTCACAAATTCAAAAAAGTAGAATCAAATTTCCTGAATAATTAATGCATATTAAGTCAGTATTCAAAGCCCCATTATTTTAAAATACCCAGGAGCTTTAAAAAGCTGATCATTCCCTTAGATTCCCATTTCATTCATGCTCAAGCTATTATCTTTTTGACGTAATTGCGGACATTGAAGTGAAGCTGTTCCGATGTGGCGGAGAAAACTTCCATTGCCAGAGTCTTTGTCTCTTCCGATCCACTCCAAAGTGCCCTATAAACCGGTAATGTGTACTTCTGTTTCCCCTGAATGCCAAACATGAAAATCTTAAGTTAAACTGATGTCTTTTCATACAAGTGATCTAATCATTAGCCCAAAGAGCTGAACGAATTATAAATAAATATGTAGCAACTGACCTGGCTTGTGAGGAAATTGCGAATATGCTGGAATCCTGGTTGATGCTGGTTCTTTGCAACAATCTGTGCCCATCGCAATTTCAGCTCGGCATTGTTGGAGTCAATAATATGCGAGTAGCACTCCTCCAGCTTGTTTATGTGACCTGTCAATATGGAGAAATTAATTTTATAATCTACTTAAACCCAAAACAAATTAACCATAAACACAAGGAGTTATTTGCACCATCTGGAAGTGGTGACTTCTCAAGGATCTTGTCCAAGAAGTAGACAGTTTGGTATGTCTTCCATGGTTTTATATCAGTTTTGCAGATAGATTCCAAGTCTGGGTTAGGATTAACCCACATTTCAGCTAACATCTCTGCTGGCTTCATCAGCTCCTGACCAGCAGAGAGGTCGGGAACATATGGAGGCCAACCAGAGACATTGAGCCAGCTGTCAAAATCCAGACCTAACAATGCAACCGAGAAGAGACACAGCTGATGACAAAATGCAGTCTGTTTGTGATTTTACAAAAGAAAAAAAAGTCTACCAATGGTCTTTTTCCACACCCTCAATTTTGTGGACATTCTTCTCTTTCAGGTCTGGGAAATACTCCAGGTAAAACTCCAACGCATCTTCTGCCAACAAACTCCTGAACTTGAACTTGTCCACATAAGCCTTAAAGAGATGCAATTAAAGTACTTTTTTATTATATTTGTTTACAGATTTTACTTTATTTTGTCACTCAATTATAACTGCAAAATAACACTGCACAGAGGACTGGAGTAATGGCTTCTGAAAATTCAGTTTTGCCATTAAAAGGACACATTTAATTTAAAAATTTAATATTATTATATTACAATATAACTATTATTGTACATCCAGTTGTAATATTATTTCCCAATATTTCTGTTTTACTGCATTTTGATCAAACAAATGCTTCCTTACTGAGTCTTAATATATATTAATACATATGTTTTCAAATAATATTCATTAAGAACAGTTTC
This sequence comes from Enteromius paludinosus, assembly GCA_032361165.1. Classification (NCBI taxonomy): domain Eukaryota; kingdom Metazoa; phylum Chordata; class Actinopteri; order Cypriniformes; family Cyprinidae; genus Enteromius; species Enteromius paludinosus. The sequence goes on from JAUMHQ010000066.1 coordinate 11,414,751, forward strand.
TGTAAACTCATTGTTCAGCTACCTTGAGGAAAGCGTCGAAGCGGGACTGATCTCCTGTGAGGTGGGCTAGATAGGAAACAAAGCAGAAACCTTTCTCATAGGGCGTTTCATTATAGGTATCATCAGGATCAACACCTGCAAAGAAAAGACAGAAGCTGTTACAACCAATTCTGCAATAAAAATAACCAACTTATGCTAGTCTGCCATCTTTCTTCTGCCCACAACGTCTAATTAAAAATAGTTGCCTACCTGGTTCGATCTTAACCCGTAGTTTATTGAGAGGATGGTCCTCTCCAGTGTTGTCCATGTGCTGACGGAGAAGGGCTTTACCGGTCGCTGCCTCCAGACACGTATACGCCTCTCCTGAGATTCAAATGGTACCTTTTATTGAGTTTTTTTGGATTAGTAAAATACTTAAACTAAGGGCCAAATAATGTATAGCATACCATACAGCTCCCTGCAAATCCTGCGCTGAGCATACATGGTGAAGCCCTCATTCAGCCAGAAATCACCCCAGGTGGCGTTGGTGACGAGGTTTCCGAACCAGCTGTGGCAGATCTCATGTACAATGACGTCAGCGAGTGAACGATCGCCGGCCAGCAGACAGGGAGTGACAAAGGTCAGGCAGGGGTTCTCCATCCCACCGAAAGGGAAGGATGGAGGCATGAACAGCACGTCATATCTAAACAATGACAACAAATCAAAGCGTGTGACTGTTGTAATATAACCACTACTGAATAAAATCGGCTTAAATAAAGTCAGATCCATCAGAATTATAAAGATGTTCAAATAAGCACATCCCACCTTCCCCAAACATAGGGTCCAAACAGTTTTTCTCCCACAGACAGGAACTCTTCAATCACATTGTCATACTCCTGCTTGGCTGCCTGCAGCAAGCAAGGCTCGGTCCAGACACGTGTCCTGAAATGCAATTAAAATTAATTACTAAACATATTATAGAATATTGTCAAGTCCTAACAAACATCAATGGAAAGCTTATTTATTCAGCTTTCAGGTGATAGATCTCTCTAAGATTTAAAAAATGACTCTTAAGACTGGTTTTGTGGTCCATGGTATATAGTCCACGTACAGGTCCTTCTCAAAAAATTAGCATATTGTGATAAAGTTCATTATTTTCTGTAATGTACTGATAAAAATTAGACTTTCATATATTTTAGATTCATTACACACAACTGTAAGTAGTTCAGGCCTTTTATTGTTTTAAATATTGATGATTTTGGCATACAGCTCATGAAAACCC
>JAUMHQ010000066.1:11430426-11440662 GCA_032361165.1 Enteromius paludinosus
TCTGAGATTGCACATCGACCCTTCTGAATGGTAAGCATGGGCAGGTATATGCAAATGTGGTGAGCGTAACTATTACGTTACATTACGACTGTTACGAAACAGTCCGTTTTTCAGTCGTCTTTTGCAAACACTTGATTTATATAAGAAGTAGGAAACGATGGTGTTTCAGACTCACAGTATGTTATGTCCATGTACTGAACTGATATTATTCAACCATGCCAAGCTAAATTCAGTTTTACATTCTATGGCACCTTTAAGAAGTGTTATATTTGAAATTTTAGGCCTTATTTATTCCTTAGATGGAAAAGCCGAATTTTCAGCAGCTGCTTTTCACCGGTGTCATAGGATCTTTCATACATCATTTTAATATGCTGCTTTAATGCTCAAGAAAGAGTGTGTGTGTGTGTGTATATATATATATATATATATGTATGAGATTTAAGTGATTTAAGCAATTTATTTGTTGGGTTAATTAACCCTTTAACCTCACAACCACATGCTGTATGGCATAAGTACATCATTACAACCTACCAGAATGTAGAATAACCCCACTGTCAGTATCACTGATCTCCTCTTTTCCTTCCATGACGACTGGTCAAGTGGTCTTCGAAGTGAAAGCCTCTGTTTTCTCTTACTTCACCAGTTCCTAAAAACCAAACACAAGTTTTATCACGCTCACCAGAGACCAAATAGTTGTTCAAGCCAAAGTGAACAAAAACTAGTCTCGTGGAACCACTCAGCCCCTTTAGCAGTGACAGGTCTCCTGACCCCGAGCCACAGAGGTCAGAGCGGATTCCAGGAGACTGCTCTGGCAAACAATAGTTTTCGCAGGGCCACTAAAAATCACAGTCTAACTACGCCTCTCAGCTATGCGCCGTCAGCAGGAGCTCAGGGTGAGCTTTAACTAAGAGGCCATTCAAGTAAATACTCTTCTTTTAAACATCCATCTGTATCTGAAAAATGTCCATTTTCCAGCAGGAACAAGGCCGTGCTGTGCTTAGATTACAACACTGGAATGCTCCCAACAGAAGAGGTTAATAAAGAGGCTCTGCTATGCCTCATTGTACTTGCTTGTAATTAATTAACCTCAGTTCCCTTCTACGACAGTTTCTCAGACCTCTTAAGGGATTGCAATTAGCTACAAAGCGGTTTTCAGGTCTCTTACATTTAAATTTAAGGCAAATTCCTTTATTTATTTATACAAACATATATAAAGTAACCTAATATTAAAAAAAATTAACATCTTAATTAACTATATACACTATATCTCTGTGGCATTGCCCAACAGTACGTGATATCATAAGTCCAGACCACTATCAGCATGTGACACATATGTTCTGCAGTGTATGACTGTCTGTATCCTGTCGGCATGTCAAAATGTTATTCTACGTCATGATGACAACCTCCTGAGTAAGCTGTGAATATCTACAATTGGTACAATGATTAATATACCCTACATATAAAATCGGTCAGCTGTGGATTAATTACTTTAAACTACAGATGCACTCTAAGTCACTGACAGTGCAACCAGTTGTATCTTTACAGAGATATAACACAAAAAAACAGCCTTTATTATAATTATTGTTAACTGTTCTACCAGTAATTAATGACATTTACAATCCTAAGCAATAGTAGTACTTTTTAAATTGGGAAATCAATTTTTAACTACAGTTTTATTTCTTCATTTTATTATTGGTAATATTATAAAAACAACAAACTTGCACCAAAAGTTGATTTTTGTCTTTGTTTTAGGTTAAAACTTTAAAGTCAACATTTCTTGATTTGAGAATGAATGGCTTGAGTTGTTATTTGATCAAGAAAAATCTATCTGATGTTTAGAAAATATAATAAACCCTTGTTACTTGTTATAAATACAACTATGTCACAAAACCAGTGAGAGCATTCTCTAAAAAAAGAAACAAAAAGAAGGCTCTAAGCATTTACCTGTGCTTATATGATAAACTACAATCATTGTTAATGTACTCACATATTGTAAAACACTGATCCCTCTTAAACTATAAGTGTATCCGGCAAACAGAATAAGTCCAGAAGATTTCCAGGAGATGTCTAGCTCCACACTGCACTCCAACTCTGGATGAACACCGGTAGGAGTTTGTACCGTGAAATTAACCTGGGGCGTGTCTTGCGCATTCCTCTCTCTCTCTCTCTCTCTGTGTGTGTGTGTGTGTGAGATATCACAGTGTCACACCTCTTGTACACACTTGACGAAGGCTATTATAACTCCCCTGTTGTCGTCGTTATCAGCATGTACACATACAATTATGAACCATGTGATGAAATCACACTATAAAAGCGTAAACAACAGGCGTTTCACATTTTAAATAGTTAATCCTGGGTTACTTTTCTTGACATTTCATTTATACGTGACCCAAAGTTTTCCAGAATTAACTTTTGGAACTAACTCTAAAAATTAAACGGCCCTTCTTTTCCTCCCCAATTCCTTTCCCACTTAAATTGAGCACTGTTTTATAAACTCAGGTAAAATGTGGCGCTAACCCTGCTTTTTAATTACATGTGTGAAATGTTAATTTTCCCAGGGGTTGAAACCAGGGTTTAGAACAAAGATCCTCCAGCGTTAAAGGCAGTGTGAAAACATCACCCAGTTCAAATTTAGCTACTGAAGAAAAAAAGGTGAAAAAACATGCATTTTTGACATGCATTTTCATTTTTTGGTTTAGCTTTTTACTTAAATTGGTATGAATATAAAATTATTTGCAATGTAAAAAATGTTTTGCAAAAAAAAAAAAAAAAATGTATATATATATATATATATATATATATATATATTCTAGTAGAAACTATTTGCTAGTCATCCCAGATTTTCAGACTCTGCGTAGGCCGTCACATATCAGTGTTTTATGAGATCATGTTGCCCTCTAATGGTGATACTTATAGCCAACACCCTTTTCAAACCATTAGCCTATTTACAAGACTCTCATAAATTATAATAACATTAACTTAAAAAAAAAGATTGGCAGTAATCCGGAATTGCTTTCTGTAGTTTCCATTTCTAAGAGTACTGATGTCCTAGATTACCTCAATTCATCATTTGCATTTAACCCAACCAGTTGATGCAAATATATAATACCAAACAAGCAAGCAAACAAACTCTTTGTTCAATGACATCCTTTTAAAAGTAGTGTAATGCAAATGCTGTTGTCATGCATACAGTTACCTCAGTGAGGCATTGTGTAGACACTCATTCCACTTTAACATTTTGACCCAATAGGAAACCAACCCACACACAGATGTCAGAGGAAGGCTCCTCCAGAGTACTGTGGGAGACACCGCACCTGCTGCTCTTGTGCATCGTTCACATACATTCAGGATCCTTGTTCTCACACTGGCTCTCCAAGAATGCCAGTTAAACGCCTATAGGAGCCACCACGGCTGCCAGACGGGATAGTATCCTATCTCCCAAGGAAACACGGCTGCTGGAGCATACCGGTATCTGGTTTCACAACTAGTCTACTACACCACCTCTGTGTTTTTATAATAAAACAAAATTAACAAAATTAGGCCTTTTTTGCTTCATTTCTGATCAAGAGCTATCTTTGCGTGCACCCAAATTATATATTTATAAAAATGACTGATGGCTCAATCGGATTGAGATGCCTTTATGTAAACACATTAATCAATCTGATTAAGCCTGAGCCAAATGAAACTTTGATCGGATTGAAAGGGGTGTTGTATAGGGTGACCACACTACTATTTTCCCTGGACGCGTCCTGGCCAGGATTTCTATAAGGATATAGGTTTGGCTCGGTTTGCGCGTGCGTATGACATCAGTACCTTATGTTTCCAAAACACTCTTGATGTACAAATCAAAGCAATATAGGAATCCTGGTCAGGACGCGTCCGGGGAAAATGGCACGTTTTGTCACCCTAGTGTTGTAGATCTAAAATGATCAGATCAATAAGAAAAAATAAAGCATGTAAACATTCGAATTTGACGACTTGCTGTATGTAATTTAAAAACACCTTATGCACATGACAAGTGCCAGGATTCACATACGCAAGCTATAGGCTTATATTAGAATCAGGTTAGATTTTTAAAAGAATAAAAACTATACAAAGCACCATTAAAGTATCATAAAGGTTCACAATCTGTGGCATGCATTAGGTTTCCTGAGTCCGTACAAATAAGAAATAAAGTCAAATGGGTTTAAAAAAACATAAGTGTTTAAAAATTACTGGCAGAATGCAGAAATCAGTACTTGTCTTTGACTAACGTAACCATGGGCTGGGCTCCACAAACAAAGAATTGAGCACTGACCTCTGAACTGACCAGATCCCGCCACAAGACTTATGTGGGAAGTAATTGAGTTTTCTGGACCATGTTATTTGTGTCAAAACAAACCCCAAAGGGACTTCCCTGCTAACAGAGACTGTATGCATAAGTGTACTATTTTAGACAAATTATATGAACACAGTTGATATTTAGTAGAAAAAAAATTCCACAAACTGCTTTTAAGCAGTAAATGCACAATGATGATTAAGAAAACAACGACAAATCATTAATGTTTGTTTATCTGGCACTAGATGATTCTAGGATTCTGTATACTACAGCCTGCTACTAAGAGAGCTACGAGTCCTTAGCTGTAAAAAGGGTTTCTTGGGTCACGTCAAATGTGCATGTGAATGTTATGTAGCAACAAAGTCTTCATAGTAGCCATGGGTCACAAATCTAAACCAGCAAACTAAACAGGACAGTTTTGAAAGAATATATACATTGTTTATTTAGTGCAATATCCACAGGATTTCCATAGGATTAACTGTCTAAAAAGTTAAAGCTGATATTGTATGGAAGCCTGTAGATTCATATCACGTCTCTTCCCTGGGATGTGGGATATATTGGATTAGCATGTATCAGAGCCGGAGAGGGTTTTATTATTGTGGGGATCTCCCCCATCCTGCCCATTCAGACAGGGAGCTCAGGCACGCTGGGAACACCAGTGAACTGTGACAGCCGCATATTAACCTTTACTTAGGACCTGTCTACACCAGGCACAAAAAAAAAAAAAAAAGAATTTAGGAAGGAAAAAGGTCTATATGGCTGAGTTTTACTTGATTTATGTTGAAATTTTTGCAACAATGTAAAAGTCTTTATAATCACATCCAACAAACCTTTTAAATGGTAGTGTAATACACACTAGTGATAAGTTATATGCTGCTATTTTCATTTATTTGATCTTCTTTCAAAAAAAAAAAGTCAAGTTGCTTCAGTCAATACATTATGCTTAAATCATACTTAATATAAACAACATTCCACAAACCATTTTGTGACATTGAAAAATAACATTGCTATCTTTAAGCATGAGGAAATGTTACATTTAGCCTCAATAGGACTAGGAAGGGCCTCAAACTTGGTCTTAAATATACACTCTGTGGGACAATGTCAGTAATTATTGACTTGTAATTACTCCAAAATAGTATCCATTGTATGACACTGCATAATTAAAGCAGTGGCATGTGAGAACAAGAAGAAATAAGGATGTTGAGGTCTGTGAACACCAACACCCCACCTTGGTATTTGGTACTTGTGTGGCTGCAGGGATCCCTTTTGGCTGAAATAGGATGTAAAGTGGAAATTGGTTTTAAATGAGCCAAAGCATGGATTCTCTGATGTGGACTGACGCTGTACCGCCGGCACTGCTAGAGCAGCACGGATCCTTCAGGCTGCGAACCCCAGGAGTACTTTACCTCGTATATTCATTACAACAGATGAAACGGACCTCACAGATCCTGGCTTAACTCACTCTGCTTCGCTGGGTATGTCTGCTAGTGGAAATTGTTTGTGGCTAGTTCACCCGGGACATAGCACACCTTATGCAATCATTATAATATAATCATTATTATTGGCAAATAGCAGAATAATATTTAATAATAACTTTGAGGAACACATTAAAGTGAAATTCCGGCTTTAATCAACACCGCTTGTGGCACTATGTTGATACATGTTTGACTTGTTCCTCTTTTCTTTATACATTTTTTTTTTCAAAAAGCAAACATCGATTTAACAATGAGGCACATACAATGGAAATGAATGGTGCCCAAATAGTCTTTTAAGTGTAATGTCATGTCTAATTTTACAACTTTGTTGCCACGGCAATGCATTGACTAACATCCTAACAAGGAAAGAGTGAGTTGAACAAGTTCAGTTCAAGTTTTAACTAAATAATTATTAGAAGTGCTTCTATAAAATGATATGCCTGACATTTGTTTTTAAATACGCTAAACAATCACCCCATTTCTTTTCAATGCTCCAGTATAACCTTGATAATTAAAAGTATCAACCAAACCAAAGTAAACAGTTCCAGCACTCAACATAATGCTGCAAATGCTGTTGATTGAGCTTAACTTATTGTTATTTATTTCTTTAAGTGTAAATTATACTCTGCATGTACAGTGAAAAACGGGGCAGGATTGCACCGACGCTCTTTTATGTTTTACTCAAGAAAACAATATCTTGTTTTAATCGTCCTTTCTTTATCCAAAAGGAAGTGCAGTGTTTCTTTGAAATCAGTGTGTTATGGTTACATATGGCTTTAGTTGGTTCCTGTTTAGTCTTTGTGTCACTGAACAGGACAGCAGATAAAATATCTATCTACTGTCCTTTGTGGTGATGCAAGTGTAATGCAGTTTAGCAAAAAGCTATTTCTTACTAACGATGCTGGATGTATTATACATAGACGTATTTTGTATGGGAAGGATGGTACAGCCATCGCTCTATGTTGAAAATGCAAGCCAGGAAGAATTTAGAAACAAATACAATTAAAATCCAATATAATGCTCTGCCACACAAGCGGATGAAATAGAAACATCACTACAGCGCCTGTCATTGTATTAGGCCACATCCAGAGGTGCTAATGAGAGCCTTAAAACTGAGCTCTTGGCAGCAAACAATACACACACACTGCTTGGCTCCGGTTTGGCCGACCCTAGCTATGAACCAACAAAGCCACAGATTCCAGGGCTATTCATGTTCAGTGGTCTACACACCTCCCTCTGATGCCGGCCCACTCAAATCTCCCTTGATGCTCTGAATCACACCGATCACTGGATTCCAAAGCTGTCTACAAGGACAAGTTGTTCAGTTGTCTTTCTTACACAAGGAAAAGCACCTGAACAATTACTTTAGACTACAGAGCATTGACTTCTGTTTAATTATGATCTATTCTGACTGAGACTGACTGATCTAGTTCACATGTCTTTATAGGCATTAAACCAAACCCTGGTCACATAAATGAGTGTTCCCAGCTGAATAAATGAATGGTGTGTAAAATAATATCCACCTTTAGACAATGAAACAATATAAGCATGCGATTCTCACGCCACGGCTAAAATACCTGTGCAGGTTTTTTCCTCCTTGGGTTCTAACAAAGCTTTACAACTTCTCTACTCTGTCCACAAAATATTATACTTCCACATAAACAATAATCACAGGAGCGTACTAACTTTACACTGATAAAAATGTTTTCATTGGTAGAACATCCTTGTTCCCATCCATTCTCAATTTCACAGTACAATATAATTGCGCCATTTCTGTATAACTTTACTAGTTACCAGATTTTAAAAAACTGATTTTCTTAGATACTATTTAAATATCACTGCAGGTTGAATGATCCCTTTTATTTTACTTTAAAGTTTAAGGCAGCAAACTGAACCTCAACGCAATATGGACAAGGAAACTGTTACATTTTACAATTTAATTAAACATTCAGGGTACCACTAACTGTTACATTTTAAATTATTCTGTACTTATTAAAGATTTTTTGCAGTGATATTTTCAACATATATCCTTGATTGGCCATTGTTATAAAATCTGAATGTATTTATTTTGTTGCATTTTCTAGAATAATTAAAATAAGACAATGTCAGAGAATTAAAGTCACTTTGTTCAGTTTCAATCAGTACACATACTTTGAAACAACGCATAAGTAAATGCATCATTTTTTTACTTTTCTGTATATATAGCCTTCTGTACAGTTAAAAAGCGTCTGAATAACGTACTTGCAAAACTTTGGTTGAAGTAGCTGTGGTGTATAAGCTCAATTTTCATGTGGTCCTCTGCGTTAGTTAAGACTATGTGTAGGTATTATCGATTATGGAAAAGATTAACATACCTTTTTTCGTCATAACAGGAATACCCACGAAGAGCCGTCAAATCTTTACGCAACGCATTATCATGGGATATTATTTATCCACGCTTTCTCCAGCGCCGCATTCCAAATTGATGTAAGCGACACTCTGAAGAATGGACGATACCAAACCACGCGAACTAAAGGTGATTCCTGTTGATGGTTCTGACAATAGAAATAACATCTAAAAGAAATTCGTAATGCAGCAAAGTTAACATGAGACGTCTGAAGAAATGCGAGACCTGTCTATTTATTCAATGTGCTTTACTACGGCAACTGTACGGAAACCTAAAACGATACCCCCCCCCACCATGTCACGATGGTACGGCCCTCGCCCCTTCAGAAACTTTTCACAGCACTAGCTGAACAAGCGAAGTAAAAGAGTCATTTTTTCGAATCGGTTCTTTTGAACAACTTGTTTCAAAGATCTAGTTAAAATGATTCTATACCGTTATAGTTATTGCAGTTATTACCACGTTAACGATAATAAATATTATATTATTGACATTTTGATAATAAGTGTGATAATCATATCTGTTGGAACTAGGATAAAGTATTTTTTTGCCATTTATTATGATTTATTTTTAGCCATTGATTATGATGTATTTAAATTACGCTAACAGTCTGTTGAATCGTGTACGAATTGTTTAGACGATTTTGTGAACCGACTCTTTTTTTTACAAATCGGAAATTGTTAACGTTAGACTAAACGCATGCTGAGCAGAATAAGTAAGTTAGATCCTGTTGTATTAATGACTTGCAAACGGCACATCGGCAATGTATTGCACAGGAAATGAGGGCTTTTGTTACTCTTTTATAAAGTGAGTCGCATGCAGTCGGGTGTTTTGAAAGGAGAAGCTAGAATGTAATGTGCCATTATGGGACTGCAGGGTGCTGGGGCCTTTTATTAACATATGAAAGGGTTCACCTTCAAAAGGAGTGCGCTCTAGTAACAGAAGAGAGAGAAATGTTCACCGATTGAACGAAGTGTAACGTTAGATGAACACAGAATAACTGCGGTAAGAGCACCTACAGTGCCTTGTAAAAATTTAAGGTAACCATGCATACAAAATGGTTATCTTGTTTTACACGTTTCCCACTTGGTTAGTAAAACAGGTATCGAGACATCCTCTGTTTTTATTTAAATATACTGGTCGACGTCAAAAACACTAGACACGAGAGTAGTAGTGCGCAGCAGCCTGTCGACAACAGCTTCATGGTGTCCCTCTGGGCAAATGTCACCACGTGCAGTCTTGCGCTTTCTGAAAAGCACACGTAAAAATCATTTTCCGTCGCACATGACTGGATATACACCCTGTGAAAGTTTCTGTACGACGCTATGAATACTTAACGAGGTAAGCACTGAAGCAGGTTATGATTGGTTGGCTGTTGCTCCGTATGAAAACCAGCCTGTAGCTTACCCTTAACTACCATGACAGCCTGGAATGCACAAAGTTACTTAAATTTTGAGTGGTGCTAATGTCACCTAATACTGAAGTCAATGTAATAATAGTATTAATAATTACCTAATTGATAAACGTGATGACCTTTATAACTTGCAAAGCAAAATATTTGCACTCAAAAACCATATGTATCTTTGTTGAAAGCTATCCCTGCAGGTGCAGTTAGTTTAAGGTGCATTGTGTTATTCCCCTGTGATACCAAGATTGGGTAATCTGATTATCTCTGGTGTACATTTTACAGAACAGAGCTGTAAAAATAAGGTTTTAAGAGCACTAGTAAATAAACGAGAGGAGAACTCAGTTTCCAGAAGACAAAGTGGTTCAAATTAGAACAAGATTTCTCTCCTTTCTGCTTCTACCGAAGGTAAAAGAAGTAAAAGTTAATGATATTTATCCCTGTAATGAGTTTCTTAGACATAGATTTTGATGAGCGCACTTTTTCTAAAGCAGACATAGTCATTGGGACATTTTTTTTATTTATGTAAGTTCTCTTAGAAACTCTGGAATGGCATCTCTCCTTGTAGATGTAGGTGGCTTTGTTTCCTCAGCAGAACACAAACGAAGATTTTTAACTTTAACCGTGGCAGTCTGGTAGTCATTTAATGGAAGTG
>JAUMHQ010000066.1:11448438-11463012 GCA_032361165.1 Enteromius paludinosus
TGGATTTGTCTGTGAATGTTTTTTTACTTTGAAAGGTTTGGTGCCCATCCACTTCCATTAAATGACTACCAGACTGCAACGGTTGAAGTTAAAAATCTTCGTTTGTGTTCTGCTGGACGCCCTGGGGGTAAGCAAATAAACATCACATTTTCATTTTTGGGTGAACTATCCATTTAAAACGTATGCGTCATAAGAAAGCCGTTAAACCATGTAATCTTTTGAATGCCTTTTTTGGTGAGCCGTGGAATGCCGTGGAATGTTAGTAAGAATTTTTGTTAATGTTGTTAACTTGGTTTCTTGTATATGACCTTAAAGCAAAAAAAAAAAAAAGTAGTGAGCTTTAAAAATATAAAAACTGTTTTAATTCATTATATTAAATAGTACACTTACTGTATTAATTAGATATTTCAATAAAACCATTAAAAATATATATAAAAAAAAAAATAATTGCAAAGCACACAACGTGCTTCACAAAATCTACCGCCAGGTGTCAGCAGCGAGCTGTTGTAGTAGTTTGACAAAATGATCATAATAAAATATAAACACATTTAAAAGCCCTTTTTCTGCTTATAAAACGTATAAACAGTTAAGGTTAGGGTTGTCTTAACTTTATAAAGTAATATTGTTCACAATTAACTTGCAAGGTATGAGGCAATTTATGTATTCAGTCTGTAGTGCAGAAGAAAAGTAGCCTACATTTAAAATCACGTTTGATTAATTTTTTTTCTTTGTTTGTTTTTGTCAATCGAATAACAGTTCTGTGTAATTGAGGTGGGTATTTTTCCTAAAGTGCTTTGTGGTTCCTAAAAACAAACATTTACTTTGCATGTAACCAAACTTATTTATAGTTCTTTTGATCTATGTGAAGCATGCGAAGGTGTAAATCATGCAGTAGGTGTTGAATTTCATGGTTTATTTCCCCAAACTGGCCTCCACAGTCTAATAAAAACTGTGTGTGTGTGTGGTTGGTAGGCTATTACCAACATTATGGGGACTAAATGTTTAATACACACACATGCACATTAATAACTTCTTTTGCCAGCTCATTAACCTCAATAAAGTTGTTGCGTAATCACCTTGTCAATACATGTGAAAATGTGTTTCCTGAGTAGAGTAAATATTTGTGTTTCTGTTGACACAAATAATGCCTTTGGCTAGACTTGTCTAGACCAAGCATCATGTGACCGAACTGGTGCAAGAAACTTAACACATTTATTTTTTTTTTTTTCCTATGATGTTATCTAGGTTTTTGCAGTTTTCCACATATACGCAGTGCTATAAAAAAACTCACAGATGAGATAATGTAATTCGTTTTCAATTTAGAATCAAGTCCTACTGGTTGCTTTATAAGTGTTTTAACCATTGGAAGTTTGCCATTTTCAATAACAGGAAACCGTGAGCATGTTTTGTGTTTATACTAAAATGCATGAATTAAAAAAAGTTCATAAAAGTTCATTCCCTTTGTTGTGTTTTCGAATTTGTGGACAGAGTAAGAAAGTGTGAAAGACGATTCACAACCAAACCGAGAGTAGCTTATCATTGTAGGAACTGCAACGCCGGGGAAAGACTCACTCATGAGAATGTTTGTGAAATAACATTCTCACCAGCTTTCTTATACTTAAACTGTGGTTGGTGAGGTCAGTTGTAAAACATGAACATAAAAGTAAAGCATAGGTCATAACCTATTTTTTCTAAAAAAAAAAACTAAAAAAAAAAACATTTCATTGATGTGCAGTAGTAAGGGTGCAGCTGTGTTTGTTGACGGCAAATAAAACAAGTAGGTAAAGTTAATTAAGCCATTTCAGTTATTTGGAACTGACAACATGTTTATGAGAGTGTATTTGTTTCAGTAGGTTATTTAGTTTTGAAAAGGAAGCAAATTTGAAAAATACACTAATGAACTTGTGCATGACTTTATTTGACCTGTTAATATGATTGGTATTCTAAGATTTTTTTATGCTGTCGGAATGTACCGCTTTAGTGGTAATGCCAACTTTCCAGTAGCCTTAAAATCTTGATGATTTATTTTAAAACTGTTGGTGCCATACCTAAAAGTAAAAATTGAACGATTGAACTTTCAGAAATCCCACTCAGTCGAGTAAAATGAATCACCGTAGACTGGCACGTATCACTTTTAACTGACTTGTTAACTCATACATTACCATATAATTTGGTTGTTGTAAATATCATTTTAGATATTTTTCAAATTGTATGCATGTATTTATTTAATAATCTATTTTGCTTTGGAAGGCAACACACGGCAATGGAAATACTTTTTTGTGACTGGTAAATTTTCTTCTACTGCCAGCATTTGAGCCAGCATTTTTTCATACGGTTTCAAAAACAAAATTCTCTTTTTTTTTTTTTTTTTTTCTGAAATGCTGTGACCTAAGTTTGCCTTTTGAGCAGTGCACGAAAGTACCATTTTGTTTTAAACTCGATGTGTGATTCATTTAGAAGAGGAACTGCGGTGCCGTGCCACCAAGTGTGAACTTTTGAATTCAAGCCTCTCGGCAGCCCACTCAGTTTCTCATGAGAAAACTTCTGTAAAATAAAATGAAACCTTTTGTTCCAAAGCCATTTGCCATCCCCGTTTGTTCAGTGATTGTAGTTATGACTGATTATTGGCATGATTTTGAAATCTGACGGTAAAACCTTAATACACTAAGAAAAACGGTAGGTGATTTTGCTGTATTACAGGAGATAAACACTACAAAAATATTGTTCCAAACTATTTGTATTTAACAGTTTGCATATACAATGACTTTCATTATTGCTACAACATTTTTGATCAAATTGAAAAAGACTTCGATAACTGTAAGACATTTTATTAAGCGTGCATATAGAGGCAAACATAAGAGAAATCATTTATTCGAAAGTTGTGTCTAGAAATAGTAGACACAACAAAAGAAATTGTCAATATTTACAACTGTCACTAAATTATCATATTACAATGCAGATAATGCTGTCGAAAATTACTGCCAAAATAGATATAGAAATGCTTTCATTGCTTGCAATTTATTTCGATTAATCTTGTACAGTAATAAAATATTCACAAATGCATTATACATTTTTATGTAAGACAATTAATATAGAAATGTAGAGTGTTGCTTAAAAAAAGCAAAATATATATGCATTATTTACTTGCTCAGCATATATAAAGTATACATAAAAAAAAAAAGCCATTTTAAAGTTGCATCTAGGAAGAGTATAAACATAATCAATTATGAATATTCACAATTAAAATGGATTAATGATGTGAAGCATACTGTAAGTGATGTTCATACATAATCTAAATAGCAGGTAATGTACAACAAATGTACTCTATGTAAAATATATGCAACACTGATATTAAATGCTCAAAGTGATAAACTCATTTTAGCAAATGCCTTAGTCTAAAGATCTTAATATCTGCTTTATTTGATCATTTTACTGATAAATAAACAGAGCATTTTAAAAACGGCAAACGGAAAAGCAGATTTTACTCCTTCAGAGTAAGAGAGAAGAGTCGTCCACGGGTCGATGTATTTCCAGAATAAGTCTCAGATGTGCCGTTAGACAGAGAATTAGAGGAGATGTAACTCTGGTGCGAGTCTCCTTGACGCAGGCAGCTCAGACACAGGTTCGAAGCTCTGCGCCTGAAATGCTGATCCAAAAAGAAGTAGATGGCTGGATTTACACAACTGTTAAGAAATGCCAGGCAGCAGGACAGTACGAGTCCCTTAAATATGACCTTGTGTGTTTCCCCGTTAAGATCTCCTTTGCTCATCAGTGAGATGACCTGCATGGTCTTGAAAAAGTTAAACGGTAGCCAAGAGATCAGAAAAGCCGCAATTATGGCCAACACGATTTTGAGCGAGTTTCTGCGCCTGGCTTCCGCCCGTGAGTTTGCGACAGTGTGACAGTGACGCCGCAGGTTAACCAAAATCGAGCCATAACAGAGGCAGAGGATCAGTAGAGGAAGCAGGAAGGTTAGAAATATAGTCAGGAGATTAATTCCTTGGACAAAAGAGGATTTTGAATCCTCCGAACACAAATTATTGTCTGTCAGTCGACGGTACACCAATGATGGGATTCCCAGGAAGAAAGAAACGACCCACACGACTCCACAGGTGATCTGTGCACAGTTGCTGCTTCGTAGAAACTGAGAGTCCATGAGGCGCACGACAGCCAGGTATCGGTCTATACTCATGCAAGTGAGGAAGAAGATGTTGGAAAAGCGGTTGACCGCAATGATGAAGCTGCTGATCTTGCACAAGGCCTCGCCGTAGGGCCACCTACCTACATGGGCCGCATAAGCCCACAGTGGCAACGTGCAGACAAACACAAGGTCAGCTGATGCCAGGTTGATCACGAAGGTGTCCACAAGACGTCTATTTTTCTTATGCCGTTTGCCGATGACCGCAATTACGAACAGGTTTCCCAAGAAGCCAGTGAAGAACATTATGAAGTACAGCACAGGAATGTAGATATTGGACATGGGCAGCAAATCTGAATCGCTGTCGACAGGGTTGAAGTAGTCGTAGGCTGAATCGTTGACAGGGATGTAGTCGTAGTCATCTGTGAAGTTCATTGGAAAGTAAGGACTATCAATTGTGGAGCTCACTGTAACCTGAGAGAGTGCCATCTCTGTACGCATTGCCATCTGTGCACAAGTGATGGGCAAAGTAGAGAAAACCTAGCAAGTCACATGCTTGGAAACCACAAACTGCAATAACTGGCTGTCTCTCTCTCTCTCTCTCTATCTATTTCCTTAAAACATTTAAATTTATCACAAAGAGGTGCATTTTCTTAAGCTTCCAGTTCTGATATTTAAATAATTGAATTAAGTTTTTATTTCTATCATGTTAACATGGATAGAGGGATTCGATTTATGGATTCTTACCAGGTCTTGAGTTAGTTACTATAAAAAAAAAAAATAAAAAAAAAGAGTAGCTCTGTTTCTTCTCAACTGCTGATAATTGAAAATTTGAACACAAATGTTTTATCATGGGATATTTTGTCATGGGAATCAATGTGTAAGCAGTTTTCTCATATACGCACAAAGTTCCCCTTAGCAAGGCTGAGAGAAAGAAAACAATGCAAAAAAAAAGAAAAAAAAGAAGTGAGAAAATGACGTACTAAAGGGCCAGTGAGATTTATTTGTTTCAGCTGTGCAACAAACTGAAGAATAAAGGTGTAAAAGATGCAACTTTTGAGCTAAAAGAATTTTACCCTAACAGTAATAAAACAAGACAGGAAATGACTAATTTTATAACTAATGTAATAGAAATAAATACTGTAGTTTCATGTAAATGTGCAGTAACAAGACTTTTTGAGGGAAACCGTGTTGTGAGGATATGAGCACAGCTTTAACGAAAGTCTGCTTGGTCAGCATGGTGAATCCATGTGGCAAAACTAAACTCATTACGAAATCTGTGTACGATAATCTTTCGCCTTCGTGCAATTTCACATTACGTAGATTACTTTCAGAATGACATTTTGTCATTTGCAAAGCAAGTTAATGAGCACAAGCAAAAATTCAAAGTTAACTCCAGTGTTGCGGTTTTATACATTGTTACATATTCTTATCACTTGATTTTTTACAATTCGATTTTCTAGTATTTCTAGATTTTCTAAACGCTTTTAGGGCATATATCACTCAAGACATCTATTTGCATGTGCACAGCCGTTGCACTCTTCCCATTTTGTTTTTGAGAGGACTAGCAATTGATGTGGTTCCAGTTTTACATTGTAATGTTTATCATGCACTGGTTTCAGAGGCGGTTAAACAGCGGTTAGATATGTTGGCAGTAACCTGAAGGGTCGAGCATTTCCTGTGCCGATGAGTGTGCAAGTCAGCAGAAAGTCCCCACTTACCTGCAAGATTACCTATAAGACGATAAAAACTACATTAAAGCAATTAAAATTAATTGCTTTTTTTTTTTTGCATAAACACCAATTGCTTCAAATTTTGCAAAAGCTCTGTATGCAGACAATGCATGATGTTTATGCAACTCTATGCAAAATTTACCTTTCATCAACATTTTGGTCAACAAATATGTTTATCATCAGCAAAAGACAAATTGTTGCCACCAAAAGAACTAGTCGCTTTAATTACCATTTCTGATTAAATAAGTTTAGTTTTGGACTTAATGAAGGTGTTATGTAGAATAACTAATGATTAATTATAGATTGTAAATTGGGTTTCTAACACAGGTTGTTGTTCTCTTTATAATTTTGTGCAAACTTTAACATGACTCATTACTTCATCACTTTATGTTTAGCAACTTTAAAATGGCAATTGTGAAAAACATATAGTGTATATGACATTTAAATGCAGATATTTTGAATTATTTTAGTATTGAGGCCCTTAGTGGAGCCTTGAAGCTCAACTTTGCATTTACAGGCTGATCATATTGTCAAATTTGACATTTTTACTTCCAGCACTGGAAACTTCATGACCTATTTTGATGTGCAGACACATCATTTTTATGCAGCCTATACAAATTAATAATATATTTGTAAAAAAAAAAGTATTTTAAATATACATTTAATGCACTGCAGAGCATATTTAATAAAATTAACTTTTCTTTTATAGTCCGGACCTGAAGAATTATTAGATTCTATTATATCTTTAGAGAATGTCATTATTTGTGAGATAAATTTCTGATCTTTCTCACACTTATCTCTGTTTATCTGCAATAAACAGCTTTTTACACATAATCTGCTGCTAGAGATTCACTGTAAACGTTAAGGGCACCTTTTGCATTCAGAAGTGATTATCTATATTCGATAGCCATTTAAGCACATGCAGATAACAGACACAGCAAACAACAGGAAACTTACATCTTGGTACGCAAGTAGTTGCAGAAAGTTGCAATGTTGACCTCTGTTGGTGGGATGTGACATAACATTTCGTAGCAATTCAGTGTTTTAATGCAATTTTATTGTAAAAAAAAATCTAAATTTTCAAACCAAAAAATAAATATGACCATTAATTTATCAGTTTGAAGCCTGTATTTATATAAGTTTTCATTAAGTTTTATTTCTTTTAGCACTTTGTTGAATTAAATGAAAATGCAAATTGCTGCCTTAAAAGAATAGAAATAGAATTAAAAATAAAAAAAGAAATCATATTAAATCATTTTTATTTTATTTTATAGAAATAAAATTACTTGGAATTATGAAGCAGTTCTATCTCCATATAAACAAGATCAGTTGAATCTGCACAAAGAGCGTGAAATTCATATGCGCTCAAGCAGATACCATCTTCGTTCACATCAAACGTCAAAGTAGAATATTCCAGCAAACAATGTGCTTATTAACATTACATGAATGTTTATATGTATACTGTTTTGCATTTTCAAGTGATTTGATTTTAAGATGTTTTGTTTGTTTAATAATTTAAAACCACCTAATATGTATTAAATGAATATTACCTCATTCAGGCCTTTCTGGTCATCGTAGCCTGTGTGGAAGGTGATGACACAATTGATTCCTCTCTACATATAATCATAATCTTCATTTTGTCAGTGAAATACCAAGCAAAATGGTCCAACTGAGTTTTTTTCTCAACTTCCTTTTATCGGTTTTAGCAGCTCACAAAAAAATGCTCTTTCTGGGGATGGACTGTGTTTTTGGCAGATTTACTGCAAAACTGAGCAGGGCCGTACATTTGCATGGATTTGCGTACATGCATTTTGAGGGGCAGAGGCCCAAACAAAAAACTGAGGGGGTGGGTGCCTGTTCATAACTTACACTAACAGTCATACGTTTTTGAACAGTAAGATTTTTAATGTTTTTAAAATGTAAAAAATATATGTAAAATATTTATTTATTCAGCAAAGATGCTTTAAATTGTTCAAAGGTTTGACTGAGTACAATTAAAAGAGAAGAGTCTGCTTCTGCCTTATCTTTTGAGGAAGTATAAGTGTTAGACATTTAAGTTAGTGTTATACATCATAAATCTCATTTATATCATTTTTAGTAACGTTTGTACCATTATAGGCCTATTAATATTGTTTGAAAAAAATATTATAAATGTGTTAGATTGATAGCATGAACTAGAGACGCAAATGTCCTCTTCCAGGCAGTTTACTAACATTGTATGTTGATTAGAATTTCTTAATTATTTCTCTAATGCTGGAAATCGGAAATTGTCCTTGCTCTTTTCTTAAAGACACTTCACTAATTTGTGAAGCTCAATTATCTTTTGCAGCATATAAGGAATATATTCTTTGGTTTTTCTCATTGTGTTGTTGATTTAAGGGATTTTGGGCTTGTTTTCCCTCCTAAATATATTTTTGTGAAACAGGAAGGCAGGCCTGGATATTTTCATAATCACCCTGGAGTGCTCAGAATTGTGAATATGAATGGGAATATACTTCAGAGATATTTTACTCATAAAAAATTCTAAGGGTGCAAATATTTGTGGCCAACATGTATTGGAGAAAAACATAAAACATTTATTTCACAATAAGATTTTCTCCCCATTTTAATTTTTCTCTTTCAATGGTAGGTAAGAATTTTGTAATTTTTTTGAACGAAATATCAAAAGGATAAACAATGCAGATTTATTTTAACAGCCACCATTTCTCAGATTTACCAATAGTGCCAATATTAGTGGAGGGCACTGTATGTTTTTACTGTGTTGTAGCTGTATCAAGATTCACTGGAATGCACAATGAAAGAATGTGATTTTTGAAAATGTTTAAAAACGGGCTTATCTCTTCATTTTAAAATGCATTTTATTCCTGTGACAGCAAAGCTGAATTTTCCTCCAACTCAATTTGTGACATGACCTTTCAGAAATCCAACTACTATGCTGATCTGGTGCTTTTCTTTGGCAATTCTAAAAAAGTCATCTTCCTGTCAGTTTAACAGGTTGGGTGGCATGACTAATTATGCCACCGACAAACACAATTTTTTTTTTTTTTTACGTGAGAATTTGCTAAAGAATAACTGTCAACAAGCCTGTAACCGTACAATCTGACATCACTGGCTTAAACATCTTTATTCAAACATACAGGTGCATCTCAATAAAATGTCATGGAAAAGTTCATTTATTTCAGTAATTCAACTCGAATTGTGAAACGTGTATTTAAATCAATTTAGTCCACACAGACTAAAGTTATTTAAGTCTTTGGTTCTTTTAATTGTGATGATTTAGGCTCACATTTAACAAAAACCCACCAATTCACTCATCTCAACAAATTAGAATACTTCATAAGAACATCTCAAGAACATATCTAAAATGCGACCTATGCTCTCAACCTCAAATGCAGAAATGTTAATTCATGTGTTTATGACCTCGAGGCTAGACTATTGTAATGCTTTATTGGGTGGTTGTTCTGCACGCTTAATAAATAGACTGCATCTGGTTCAAAATTTAGCAGCTAGAGTCCTTACAAGAACCAGGAAGTATGAGCATATTAGCCTGGTTCTGTCAACACTGCATTGGCTCCCTATCAAACATCGTATAGATTTTAAAATCTTGTTAATTACTTATAAAGCCCTGAATGGCTTAGCTCCTCAATACTTGAGCGAGCTCTTATCACATTATAGTCCTCCACGTCTGCTGCTTTCTCAAAACTCTGGCCATTTGATAATACCTAGAATATCAAAATCTACAGCGGGTGGCAGATCTTTTTCCTATTTAGCACCCAAACTCTGGAACAATCTACCTAATACTGTTCTGGAGGCGGGCACACTCTGTCAGTTTAAATGTAGATTAATGACACATCTCTTTACTCTGGCTTACACTTGAAACACTAATACAGATTTATTAATCAATTCAGTGCTTTGCTACAATCTGTATTGTTAAAAAGCACTATATAAATAAAAGTGATTTATTGATAAGACCAATATGTTGAATGAATTGGTGGCCTTCTGAAAGTATGTTAATTTACTGTAAATGTAGGACTACTTAATACTTGTGTAACCCCCCTGGGTCCGCTGCCACCACAACTCGTCATTGCTCCAGGCCGGTCTCGAACTCAGATCTCCGGCATGGGATTTGGGCGCTCTAAGTTTGTTTCTCATTTTCCTCTTGACAATTAAGGTTTAGTGAGTTTGCTGGCTAGTCAAGGACACCAACACCATGGTCATTTAACCAACTTTTGGTGCTTTTGGTAGTTTGGGTAGCATGAAGTGCTACAAAAATCTCTTGGTAAATGGGTCAGTGACGTTGGTTTTAAACACAATGGACCAACACCAGCAGATGACATTACACCCTAAATCATCACAGAATGGGGAAACGTAACATTGGACTTTATGCAACTTTGCTATATGCTTCTCCACCCTTCCTATGTAGGACCCTGGTTTCCAAATGAAATACAATGAAATACAAAACTTGCTCTCATCTGAAAAGAGGAGTTGGGACACTGTCTGTGGTTCAGGAGTGTAGCCAAATTCCTTGACACATCTTGACCCCAGCCTCTGTCCATTCCTTGTGAAGTTCATCCAAATTCTTGAATCGTCATAAAGCTGTGGCTCTCTTGGTGGCTGTGCTTCCTTCCACTCAACTTTCTGTTAACATGCTTGGATACAGCACACTGTGAACAGCCAGCTTCTTTGGCAATGCATGTTTGTGGCTTACCCTCCTAGTGAAGGGTGTTAATGATTGTCTTTTGGACAACTATCAGATCAGCAGTCTTCCCCATGATTGTTCAGCCTAGTGAACCAAACTGAGAGACCATTTTTGAAGGCTCAGGAAACCTTTGCAAGTGTTTTGAGGTGATCGGCTGATTGGCGTGTCACAATATTCAAATTTGTTGAGGTGGGTTTTGGTTAAATGTGAGACTTAAGTCATCACAATTAAAAGAACCAAAGACTTAAAATATTTCAGTCTGTGTCCACTGAACTTATTTAATACACAAGTTTCACAATTTGAATTGATTTACCGGAATAAATGAACTTTTCCACAACATTTTAATTTATAGAAATTGCCCCTGTAATTAGCAGAATGACTTTTATCTGCTAACATGCGGACAAAGAGCCTTAGCACTGATCCTTCTCATCTAATGAGGCCATCTGCCCAATTTGGTTTCAGTTTTTATAAATGTAGTGCATTTGAAAAGAAACTTAGTGATTGAACGTTTTAAGATTCAGCTCTCCTTCAAAATTTCTTTTTTAACCCTTTTATGCATAAATTATGAATTGACAGGACATTGGAGGTTCATCACTTGGTGGTTGGGACATGATGCTGAATGGTTCAAAATGGCTTCCACATATCTGAGTAGTGGACGCCATTCATGAAAGGGTTCAATTACATGCATTTACAGTAAATGTAATGGTGAAATGAAACAAAACTATGCTACAAATAATCACAGTTTGTACTGAAACTAAGAAAAAGAAAGGGGGGAAAGAACGGCAGACATACAGTCTAACCACAGTGTGGTTCAGCGATTGCTATCAGGAAGAAAACATCGGTCTCATACCAGGGTGCAAGAGGTGATGAGAGGCCCAAGGCCATTTTAAACATTTCTCAGACGAGATGGAGGCAGTAGTGATGTTTCTGTTGATTTACATTCTTTTACCTCACAGCCTGATTAGACTAGATTTAGTGCATGCACTATATTTGCAAAATAGGAATTTTATCAGAGAATTTTGTCTGAGGCTTCAGAGACTTTTGGAAAGTAGTCTACTGTATCCTGATCCCACAACACACACTCAATATATATTCAAGCTGACTGGACAGAAAGGGTTTCTGGACAGTTTAAAAGTACATTTTATTCACTTTACTTAGGACAGAAATGTATAGGTTGTCTATTTTCTCTTCTGCCCCATAACAGGAAGAGGAGCTCCAGTATGTACTGCACCAGCCGATGCTGCAAACTAATGCTGTGCACCTCCTAGTGGCATACTATTTGTTGATAAAGCAACAATAGCCCATAAAGCCCTGTACACAATCTGCTACCTGCCTTCTGTCATATGATTGACAAATTGACAATCTTTTTTGCAGTGAAATCTTTACTGATTTTGATACATTTGAAAAGTATTTGAATTAGTATTTGAAGTAGAGCATTTACTGGAATGCAGCAACTTATGCTTACTTAAAAACCCGGTACTTAATACTTGATTATGCTATTTTGTTATGTTTTAAAGAAAAATAGTGATTAAATCCATTATATACAAAAGATCAGGCGTCCGAGGAACGTTCATGTCCTAGCATCATTGCATTGCAGTCTAAAGATTAAAGCTTTTTTTAGATTCAGATTTTTCTATTTCACATGCCATCAGGTTTTATAGGTTTAAGAACACTGTTGCTTGTCCATGCAAGATTACCGAAATCAAAATAGTTTATCTTGATGTCTGAGGTAGTGCCCTTTTCCTACTTTAAAAATCAGACATTACTTTGCATAAAGCATATTGCACTGAACAGACCAAGCCACGAACCAACCGTTATCTATTGACTGATCACAGCGAATGATCCCCCCATGCATTTCATTCTGCTTGCGCTGAAACAGTGCCTTCAGCAAAAGGCATAATGGTTTATACTAGACTGAAATGTGAGTCAGTGACAGGAAATTGTCTAGTGTTATGCAACAGACTGAATGTGAGCCGTGCTGTTCTTCTAAAGAAAAAAAAAAGCTGAAAAGGAAAGAAAAGGCCAAGAACATTAGTAAATGCTCTCTTTACTGCCTAACCTGGATTCATTTCCATGCCTTTCAAAGCATATTTACTCTGCGGCTGACCTAATATCCAGTGACTGAATGTATGGAAACTTAGACTGTACAGTACACGTTTAAGGGTAAATCACAAGTGTGAGTCATACATGAATACTAAAATACTGTCTAGTCATTAGTAGTTTTGTGTTTTACCAGAAAAGCAGCTGGAGGTAATCCAGTTCTCCAGAGAAAGAGCCGCTCCAGATGTTTTAGGCTCCTCCTTTCGCTCCGCTCTTTCTCTAAACATTCCAGCCAACTCGGTTCTTCCGCATGAGGGCTTTTCCACTCCGCCTGTCATACGCACATAAGCACACACTCAGTGTTTCTAATCAGTCTCCTCTGGTCTTTAAGATGAGAGCCCTGCAGCTTCTCGTCCTCGTTTTATCAGGCCTGGTGGGGGCACAGCAGCAGGCCCTTATGGACTACTTAGAGAGAAGACTCCTTGCTATTGAGGTAAGAACAACAATGCTCTCCCATCCAGACCCTGGCCTCCAGATACAGGCTGGGATGAAGCATTAAGAACTGAGTTTTGAGGATTGAAGTATATGGTTGAGTTCTTCTCTAGGAGTAAAGCCACACAGGACAGTACAAGTAGGCTTAAATGTAATGTAATTATCAAACATACATATGTCTGTTCTAAGCTATTCTAAAGTTTGATGTTTCAGCACGATTTAGTTTTTTTAAAGAAATGATCAGCTTTGTTCAGCAAGGATGGATTAAATTGATCAAAAGTAACAATAAAAATATTGATAATGCAAAGTATTTTTCTGTAAATCTTGAGGGTTTTCACTAAAATATTAAGCAGTTGAACTGTTTCAACAGTGACAATAATAAGAAATGTCATATTAGAATAATTTCTGAAGGGTCATGGGACACTGAAGACTAGAGCAATGATGCTGAAAATTCAGATTTGCCATTTCAGGAATAATGTACATTTTAAAATGTAATTAAAAAGCGGTTGACAGTAGAAATTGTAATCTTAAGAGACTTTGTAGAGACTTCTTTTGAAAAACTATTGCTGACTCCAAACTTGTGAATGTTAGCAAGTTACATATATTCATGTATTATATTCTTATGAGTATGAGTAACAGAGCATTATTTCTGTAAAAGTAAATAGTACAGACGTTGATGTCATGTAAATATTAGGGCAGCTAGAGGGCCTTTTTAATCCAAGTGCTGGGTAAAAAGGTAATATTAGTGATATTAATAGCACAATTTGTCATTATACACAAGTGTTTTTTTGCATCTACTATGGAAGCACAAACTTGCTCAAAAGAATAACTTTACCCAGTGCACGTCTGAGAAACACACTGACATAAGAAGCAGAGAAACATGTACACTATCGCGCTTCTTTTCTGCTTTCGCTCCATTCCCACTGCCAGGATTCTTTCTCCTCGAGTCGGTCACCCGATCTCCCTCTGTGTCTTGGATTCAGCCACATGAAGGACATTTTCTCTGCATTTTCTCTCTGTGCTGACTCTGCACGTACAGCTCTTCTCCAATGGTGGACAGTTACGAAGTAGTTGAAAAAAGTAATTATTTTTTTATTTTTAACTTTTACTTCACTACATTCCTAAGCATTATATCGTACTTTTTTACTTCACGACATTTCATAAAACATGTTGTTATGTAAAAATTGTCAGTTTGTTTCACTGCTGTAAAGGGTGATCTATTTAAGCCCACTGAAATGAATGCAGAACAACTTCAGTGTCTCTAGGTCAAAAAATGTTCATATTTTAGATAAAATATATAATAAATAAATGCATATATTAACCTTTTCAGCAGTGAGTTTTAAATATTCCAGCGGTCCCCCCGGAGTGAGTTTTTTTTAGGCGACCGTTATTTACAACGTTCGCCTTTACTGTTTCCATGGCGACGCGTCTTGCTTGTCACGTGACACACCGCCAGCGCAACACCGCTGTAA